>BDUI01001001.1:135400-155659 GCA_002335545.1 Apodemus speciosus
TGCTTTTTGAGACAGGGTCTCTCACAGAGCCTGCAGCTCACTGATTTGGTTAAACTGGCTCTCCATACTCTATCTTAAAATGAAAGGAAGAAAAATTGAATTACTAAGTCTAAACTTCAGAAAGCTAGTGACTTGAACACATCCACAAAGGGTGCCTGTGTAGATGCTTAGCTTTACCCTTATCAGTGACCACTTCCAGAACAGCAGGGGGGATTGGTGACAGGCTAGTACAGGTCACAACTTACTGCTGAAATGTCAGTGCTAAATGCTGGTGCACTGCCGGGTGTGGCCAGGCAATACATGCCTGCAAGTCTCACACTCTAGAGGCTGACACAGGAAGACTTTGAGTTTCAGGTGGGCCTTGGCTACATCTCCTGCCTCAAAACCAAACCAAACCAAACCAAACCAAAAATACTGCTGGTCTCTTTATATTTTATTTAATAGTTTAATTATCTATGTATTTGGGTATTTTGTCTGTATGTCGTTGGACCACTTGTGTGCCTGGTGCCCAGGAAGCTAGAAGAGATGTTGGATCCCCTGGATCTAGAATGACATGATTGTAAACCACCTTGTGGGTGCTGAAAGTTGAACCTAGGTCCTCTGAAAGAGTACCCAGTTCTCTTAAACTCTTTTAGTAAATACAAAACTAGAGGTTTTTACAAAATCTTAACTGGAAGATCCGGTCCCACATAGTAACATAACAGACTGCATTTTCCCTCTGAAGACTCTTCAAAAATAGATGATTTTTGGGGGGGAGTTTTAAGATCATAGCAAAAATGATGAAAAGGACCAAGTTCTCACATCCCACCTGCTCATCCCACACTGTCCTCGCTACAGTGGAATATTTCTACACTTAAAAACTGTGACTCTGCTTGGGCAAGGGCACGTCAATGCTCACATCTTCCCACATTCTAGAGGAGTCTCTCCTAAGAGAGCCTCCCCAAACCAAATCTGCCAGTGAGTGTTAGGTACCAGGAAGAGGGTGGTATAAAAGCAATAAACTCAGGACCAGTTAGCATTCTGGGGTGGGCCTTGTTGTTTCTCATGAAGTTTCTCTCCAGGAATTGGGGAATGGGTTAAGGGGTGGCTGCTCTGGGGAAGTGTGTGTGTGTGTGTGTGTGTGTGTGTGTGTGTGTGTGTGTGTGTGTGTGTTAGCACTATAGTTTTGCCATGGGGTGATAGTTCATCACCATAATCAGATAAAACATTCTGTCACAATGATCTTTCCCCTATGACCCTTATAAGCAGGGCTAACGTCCTTCCCATGTCTATCCTCCCCAACCTCTGTTAGCATTAACCGGTTTTGCATTTCTATGATGTTTAAGAATTTTTTAAATGTGAAAATATTAGATATGGTTTTTACATGTTTGCATTCGTCTATGCTCCAACTCTTGTTTGGTGAGGATGTGCAGGAAGTACTTGGTGTAATTTGCAGTCAGATTTAACTGCTTTTTGCTTATGTCTCAGATGAGAGCCTTGTAAGGGAGGGCTGCTAAGCACAACTGCCCCTAGTGATAGGGAAGAACCAAACCTGAAGCCAGAGCCAGAGAATATTGTGTGTGACAAGGGCTCAGCATATGGAAGTAGCCATTTCAATAGGCTTTCTGGGAGCCCTCGTGGGCTGCTCGTGGGGTCATAGGGGTCACAGGGGTCATAGGGGTCATAGCAGACACTAAGTGATTTTGTCCTTTCTCCAGGTGGTGGTGGTTATGGCAGCGACGATGACCCTGGATCTGGTGGGTATCTGTGGCCCAAAGTTTCTGTTGGAATCACAAGAAAAATAATGCTGGCCCACTCTGGTCTTAGAGCTGCTCTTCCCTGCCCTTCCCCCAAATGTTTCTATTAGTAATATTTCCATCGCCATAAAGTACTAAAGATATATAATTTAAAAGAAGATAAAACTTTGGTTGCTCTTGAATTTGGAAGTGCCAGTGCAAGGTTACTTGAGCCTGCTGCCTTTGCACCTGTGGAGAGGTGGGTCATCATGGCAAACACCAAGGCTGCAAAGGTTGCTCACCCCAGGGGTTCCTAGAAATAAATGCTGGCTATATAACAATCCCTGAAATCCATTCCTTGTTGAGGGTGGAGACCTCATGATCCAATTACTTCTTAAAGGCCCTACTGGTCCTACTGGTGCATAAGGGGCAGTATTCAACTTCCGAGCATTTGTGCGTGTGGGGGGGCGGGAATCGTTCACATCCAAACCACTGTAGTTATCAATAATATAATGAGGCACATCGCAGAGAGGAGTAGCCATTGGATGGAACTACCTACCATGAAGATCCCAGCCCATGTCATTCCGATGCTTTGGGTATCTATGGCACAGCTCTTCCACATAGACTTGAAGGTTAATGAACATCTGAGCCAGCATAGCTCGTGGCTAACAGAGCAGCAGAATCCTAGACTTTGTGGCCTTGTCTATTCAGCTCCATCCATTCTTCTTGTCCAGGCATATCAACAGAAACTGGCACCATTGCAGGTGTGGCCAGTGCCCTTGCTATGGCCCTGATTGGCGCTGTGTCCAGCTACATCTCCTACCAGCAGAAGAAGTTTTGCTTCAGCATTCAGCGTAAGTACACACCTGAACAGGAGAAGGGGCCAGGCAAGTTCTCATCCCTTCCCCAGGCTACTCAACACCAGTAGGTTTCCTAGCAGGCACACTTTTACATCCTTAGGGGCAAATTCAGGACAAACTAAAGATGATCCTGGTCTGGAAGAACACATGGGGTCATACTATGCTATGCTGATTTTGTAGGCATCTCAGCTAGAAGAGGCCAGACTTCTGTTGGGACAAATTCAGTGAGCACTGTGCTGTTTTATTTCTCTAGAATGGGAGGAATCCCGATAAATCCTTGAGGTCTCAGACCACACCCAAGGGATTTTGGGCCTTCAGAGTCCCAGTGCCACCAGCCCCCTTTACTGCCAACCAGAGTACTATGGTCTCCCAGAGTCTCTTCGACATTGAAGTGAGCATCTTCGGGCCCCTTTTGATTCTGGCAGTGCCCCTTTCTGATCTTGATTTCTTGATATGTCAGCATGTGGGCACCCTCTGCTCCTCCTCCAGTCAGATCATTTAAACTGTATAAACTCATAAGTTATTTTAAGGATTTTTCATTGCTGCCCTCTGGGAATGTGCTGGATTAGTAAACAGATGGCTTTTCTTGTGGACTGTGGCCGCCAGTGGGACGGACACCTGTAGGTAAATCAAATATTTCCTGAGGTTTTCCAGTCTTAGCAGCCTATCAAGACAGCGGGAGCAAGCCTGTGAGGATGAATCTGTTGGTTTTAGTACCACAGCACCAAGATGTCATTGCTTAAGTGGAATGGCTTCAGTTCAGGGCTGACAAGTTTGACTTCCGGGGAGAGGACATGACTCAGCCATCCTTGGCCTCTCCGAACCTCCCTCAGCTTCTTTGCTTTTCCGGGCAGAGGCCATCTCCTCCGTCTCCTCATGTCCCGGCCATGAGCCTCTGCTCACTGTGGCGCCTGGACCTGAGATGCCCAGGAAATTAACCCGCATCCTGGTGTGCTTCGCGTGTGAGCACCACAACTGTCTCTTCATCTGACCACCTTATTGCCTTTTTATTTTTGCTCTTCTAGCACATTATTCAAGGATATGCACATGCACATAATCCACAAGTTTGGTGGTGGGGTGGTTAGGAACAAGGAAATATTGGGGATGAAGTCTAGAATTTTCTTACCTTTGCCTGCTCCCCCCAACTATAAAGCACGGACTTTCTAATTGATGAAAAATGTGTTGTCCCACCCACCGATGGCTTACATTGGGCCAAGGATGACACTGGACCTAGTAGAATATTTGGAGGGAGACTTTTAGGACACATTGGGCAAGGGGCCCAGGTTGTACATGGTGTTGGGAGGCAACTCCATCTGGCACTCTCCTAAGCTGTGCCTGGAACAAGGAGATGAGATGCTATAGTCCCACCTTCTCCGGCCTCATTCTTCGTGCCTTTGAAAATGAAGGGGGCACTGGGGAGTTCGTGTTGCAGATGCCTGGCAGCTCTTCCCCTGCCCTGTACCCCAGCAGGCAGGTGGCCACTCTCGGGGCTGCAGTCTTTATATAATCTTAGCAGGGAAGCAATATGGTCCTGGTCTAAGGGTATTTGAGGAGAACAATTCTGCTTCCTGCTGGCTAGAAGGGGAAGGAGAAGGTTGGGTAAGTGTTCTCAAGATGGCCTTATAAAAACTTAAGAAGATAACTACGAGCTGTGTACAAGTTAAGTTTGAAATTAACTAGGAGAAACATACTACTATGTAGCACTGATCAAAGTGATCAGTGCCATTTAGCACATACTTTTCGATAATTTCCAGCAGTGTCCTGTGCAGTGATGCTCTTAGTGATGGGCATGCCCGCAGAGCAGCTAGAGGCCCGCTCTGCCTTCACATCGCTGGAAGGCTAGCTTGGCTGGAAGCCCTACCTCAGGACCATCGGTGCCATGGTTTCCCATTTGTACACCTTGTGTGTGGTCAAGGGAGCCAGTCTAGGCTTGGGCCTTAACAATGAAAGGGTTGTGAGCCCTTCAAACCAGTCTCTGCCCTCCTCCGGCTAGATCACAAAGCTTCACGAGTGAACAGTCTTACCATGCTCAGCTGTCCAAGGCTCTTGTGGTTTCTAGGACAGAGAACGGCTGTGATTTCAAACAACTGAAACTTGTTTTCTGAGCCAGAATGCTGGCTCACACCTGTCTCCCAATATTAGTAGGTCTGAGGCAAGAGGTTTGCTGTGTGATTCTCACTGCAGGTCGTGCTATAGTGTGGGTTCCGGGCCAGCCTGGGCTATAATGTAAGGTTTTGTCTTACAAATAGGAACCTGTAGGATCATGCTCCCTGAAGAGACCCCATCTTCCAGCTTTCAGGAAATCCAGGTGTTCCTTGGCTTGTGACTACATTAATGCTATCTCCGACTTAAATTCTGAATAGTCATTTTGAGATCCTTAATTAATAATGTCAACAAAGATCCCTCTCTTAAATAAGGTAACATTTACAGGTTAAATGAATGAGGTGACAGAGTGACAATAGGGCTGGGAAGCCTAGCATAGCTTCATGAGGCAGAGGGGCTTCAGCCAGAGTCACAGTGCCACAGGAAGGAGGGAGACGGGGAGAGTGGGCGCAGCCGCCTCCAGCCCCCTTGCTTTGTTAGACACAGCAGTTCGGACACTCCCACGTGGAGCGCGCTGACTCACTGATGCCGGCCTTGGAGCGTGGGCGCCACTGTCTCTCCACTCCACGCTAGCAGCCTGGGAGCCCTGCAGCGCCCACTCCAGGAGTCACAAGCATGCTTCCTCTTACTATTGCTTGTCCACTGATAGGCTTTCCCCACCTCCCTGACTCTGTCTCCATTACACTATGCACCTTCTCCTGTTAAAAAATACCTAGACTTCCCCAGGTTCCCTGATGACTACAAGGTCACAGCTCAGGCCCTGAACTGAATGTGGCATTCGAAGCCCTAGCCATTTGGTTTCTCCTTTCCCATATGCTCTGCCTTCTTCAGGGTACAGCCATTGCTGTTTCTCGTCTGCCTCGCTCCTCTCTCTTATTGTTCAGGTCCGGGTGTCTTCTCCCAAGGAGACTTCTGTCTGGCTAGTCTCCCAGCCACACTTCACGGTGCTGCCACAGCGCCCCCTGCTGACCTCACTCCAGCCTGGATTAGCCTGCAGCTTCCTTGTCTGGGTCTAGACACCAAGCTCACACCTGTGTGGACTTTCATTCTGTGCAGTGATGTGACTGCCACTTGCACTGTGCTGATCCACGATCAGGAAGGATCCCAAGGGCGTTCATGTGGGTGGCTAACTTTATAAGACACGGGTGTGTCTGCTTCTCATCTCCACTGTCAGGATGGCTTGCCGATCAGAGGCAACTATGGCCTTCAGTGATTGGCAGTCAAGAAAGTCAGATGGAAAGCCCCAAGGAGGTGACATGTGGCTGCTAGGAGGACCTGCCCTCACCTCGTTGGCCTCCAGCCTCTGCTGCTACCAAAGGGGTTTCCACTTTGGGAACACTTGGTTTCCCTGCCTGTCCTCAGTGCCAAGTGTCAGTGAATCTCATAAAATACTCGCTAGGTTTGTTGCCTGGAACTAAATTCTTCCTCCAGGCTTCTAAGCTTCCTGTCTTGTTTTTGGATGCAGCAGAAGGTCCAGGTAACACTGTGCTTTGGTTAATTCCTGTTTCTTGTGCTTTGGCCCTGGACCCCTCATTACCCCTCCCTGCTAGCCGTATCTCCTCTCCCTGGCATCCACCAACTTGCCTGTGACCATATCATCTAGAGCTTTTTCGGATATGTTGTGAGGATGCCACCGGCCACATCATCTACTCCCAGGCCCAAGATGGCTGGAGTTATGGATGTCCATAGGAGTGGGGAGGGCGACACTCTTAGATATCCGTGGGTGAACACCTCCCAGAAGCCACTGAAGGAAAGGGACTACTCCTGCTCACCAAGTAGGACTAGGGAGTGTAGTCGGGAGGCCCAGAGCACACCTCCCAGCTCCTACCCATTAGCGCTGGGGCTGTCACCTGGCTGGCTCTGCATGGTAGTGAACTGCCCCTGCTGGAGAATACCGCCTCCTTTCTCACAGGCCCAACAGCTATGGGGTCAGGTGAAAGCCAGGAATATGATTTGTGTCCAGGGAATTGATAACTTAGCATCAGAACCCATTTTCCCTAGAGGTCCTCGGTTATTCAGAGAGAAGACACAGAAGACTGACCTTTAAGCAACCATTGGTGTGTGACTGCTCCGAGTCCTTGAGTGATGATGGCCTTTGGCTGGGTGAAGAGGATGCCTGATTGAATTGCTGCATAGCCTCTGAGGATAGCATGAGGGTGGGGATGGGGAGAATGCAGATCACACACTAGACCAAACAGCTATTTGCTGACCCTGGGCCCTTCCCAGCACAGGCGTGGATGGCAGCCGTTCCTCTGGCTGGAGAAGCCAGTTGGCCTCCTTGTGCATATAGATGCTCCTGGGAAGGCCATCTACTGGCATTTCCAGAGTGATCCCTGCGCATCCCTCTGCCCTTCTTAATGCTGCATCCATCAGTCACTCCCTCGGCTCTTGGCTCCCTCTCCTCCTCGCTGGCCTCTGGGACTCAGGTGGTCCTGTGGATGGTCCAGAGCCCAATCATCTGGTCCCCGGTCTATGGCTCCTTCCAGATGGGGTGTTGGTCCTTTGATGCATGATGCTGTTTGCAAGGATGGTGACAAGAAGTCCTGGGTGATGCATTCCTTAGTGGCAGTCTTTATCGAGACGATGGTGCCCTGGTGCTCCAGAGCTGACCCTGGCAGCCTTTACTGTCATAGGACTCAGCGAGCAGCTCTCAGTCATTTCATTGTGTGTCCTTTGCTTTGCTCTTGCTCCTTACAGAGGGCCTCAATGCAGACTACGTGAAGGGGGAGAACCTGGAAGCTGTCGTGTGTGAGGAACCTCAAGGTGAGGACTTCTCAGTCACCGTCTCCAGCACTGAATAGAATGAGTTAGGGAGGCCCAGAAGAATCTGCCTCCGGAATGTCCATTATAAAAACCTTCAGGGACCTAGGTCTGCCTGTACCCTGTGACTGGTCAGCTGGCCTCCCAGTTTGTTGAGAATGGGGACACTGTGCCACTGTGATGACTTCCAGGAGCTTTTGCTGCTCAGCCTCAACTATTGAATCCCCTGAATGTGAGCCTGGGATACCTCACCACTTTGCCAGGAGACCCACATGCATCCAGGGCATGCTCATCCAGTGCTGTGGAAAGTTTTGCTTCTAGACCTGTAGTCTGTTTTTCACTGTTATCTGTTTGAGACAGGGTCTAAGGTAGCCAAGGCTGGCCTCCGACTCACGATTGTAGCTGGGAGTACCCTTGAATTCCTCATCCTCCGCTTTTACCTCCTGAGTGCTGGGATTACAGGTGTGGGTCCACATATATCTCTAGGCTTTTTTATTAGAAAATGGTCAAAGACAAGAAGACAGTTAAACTCCAGATGTTCTATTACTTCCTCTGTGGTCATTGAGCACTTTTGGGGTTCAGGGACTAGCAGAAATTAGAGGCCACATATGGTAAGGCCAAATGAGAGGGAGACATATCTGTGGCCCAGGAATGCTGATGGGGAGCCAGGGAGGTAATCCTGCTCGCCTTCAGGCAGGGACATGAGAAGAGAGCACAGCTACAGGACAACAGCTCTGGAGCCCGGGTGCTGAGGAAGGGCCTGGCTCTACCTGTTCCATAATGGAGAACAAGGGCTCCAGATCACACTTAGAGAAGTTATCTGGTAGTGCAGGACCAAATGCATGGAAATGATCATGAAGGCAAATGTCGAGTTTTGGAATCTAAAGGAGCATGGTCGATCACAGTTTTAACACTGTAACCAACACCGAGTGAATACCCAAGGGATAAGTACTGTTGGGACTGTTTTAGATCCAGTAATCTAGACGTCTTGACAGAAGCATGGCCATCCTGTGGATGGAGAATGGAGGCAGAGCTCTTTGTGCAGTCTGCCAGGCTTCTGACTTTGCTTCCCTTGGCCTACCCTGACCTTTGTATACAGGGCCCATGGCAGGCCTCCAGGGAACAGTGAGGAGGCCTGGGGTGTGCTGAACTGCTTGCACAGCAGAGTGAAACCCTCCTAACACATGTCTTCTCTCCCTAGTGACATACTCAAAACAAGAAACACAGTCTGCAGAACCCCCACCACCTGAGCCGCCCCGGATCTGAGGCCCTGTTCAGTGGCAGGTGCATATGAAGGGAGCCATCGCTTGTGACCCAGCTCCAGATTTCATTTGCCAATCCTTTCCCCAAGTTTCTTCCCATGCCACTGGCTTCTTATTGTACCGAGTTTTCTGGACAAGCCTTAGGTGTTCATGAGTGTGGTTTCTGTGCCCTGTCCTGCAGACAAGGTTGACTCTGCCATGGGTCCTCTGAAGAGACTTGGTGCTGAGACTTGAGATCCAGATTCAGCAAATTACTAGCACCAGTGTTGAAAGTTTCTGAGTGATAGAGAGAGCCTGATCCAGCCTTAGCATGGAAAATGAGGATGCCCAAGGTGGGGTGGACCAGAGGATGGTTGGGACAGCACTGCAGAACATTTCTGGCTAAGCAATCTCTAGGTACTAGGAAACCCTTTCCCTTTATGCTATAGTGGAATGTTGTACTGACCACTGAGAGCTGTGAGGAGCATGCTCCACTGGCATCTGCTGCATATGGAACCCATTTTGAGACAAATCAGACAGCACTAAGCTGCAACACACACACACAAATACACGCAGCCAGAGCACACACACACGAGCACACACATGTAACACCCATGTGCATGGATACATAACACCTAGGCTCTTTAAAAAATTGATTGTTCTTTCCAACTTCCTGTTTTATATTGTTCAGCTTTCAGAGAGCTTGTCCAGGTGAAGGCTCTTCAGTTATTTTAGTGCAAACATGGTCTCACAATAGTCTTATCCCAAGATTAGGAGCGTGTGGGAGCTGTGACTTGCAGTTTGATTCCCATCAGACTCTGTAGGGATCTCCAGCTGGCCTGGTAACAGGTCTTGGAAGTCACATCTACAAATGAACTTTCTACCAGGTCAGAGTGGGTGTTTGCTCCTACCCTGTACGTGATCTTTTTTAAGTAGCAAGAGCTACATATCCAACCAGAAGCATGCTTGTTGTTTTATTAGAAGTGGATGGGGAAGGGGGAGGGTAGGGGAAGGGATGCTGGCTTAGCTGAGTAGAATGCAGCTGCTGCCTTTGCAGTTGTGTAGCTGTCCTCCCTGTCAGCTCTGAAAAGGGCTCTGACCATGTTCATAGCGGTAAATACAGGAAACCAAGGGCCAGGGCCCGAGCTGACTGCTACCCCTCGTTTGGGCTGGATCTACCTGCTTCCTGGATTGTTTCTTTGGCTCCAGTAAGCTTAATAGTGAACCCTGCAGGTGAAAGCTAAGCTAGTTTCCACCCCATGTGAACTAATAGTTTGCCTGTCAAGAGGCACTTCTGAAAGCAAAGTGTGTCACTGTGAAGGCAAGCGCCACAGCTCCTCTGGACAACATGATTGGCCCCATATATTCCACAAGCTGTGAATTAGCTCCTTCGCCTCTGCTGAGCTGGGAAGAGGCAACACCCACCTTAAGAAACTACTGAACTCTTGTGCTATCTAATGCATGCCTTGAGTGTGTTTGTTGTTTAAAGACTATTCATGGTGGAGGGCTGCTGGGGGCTCATGTCTCCAGGCAACCTGAACACCTCCTCCCAGTGGATACCTGTGGCTGAGATGCCCCCCTTGCTTGGCCTTTGGTCCCAGACAGTCCAGGTCTGGGGATCCAATAGGTAAGCTGGAGCACTGGGGAAATGACACCAAGATGGAAAACAAAAGCTCATGGCCTCAGGAAGCCCCTCTTATTCTTCAGGAAGTTAATTAGCAAAGGAGGCATCACTTGCAAGACGTGTCAGTTTCTAGAACCTCCTAACTTGCTGATAAGATTGCTGTCAACTTTGTCAGGATTGTGCCTTACTGACACCAAGGACATCAAGAGATGATGGTGCCACTGTTCGGCCAGTGCTGAGCTAGAGGTGGCTTAAAGGGCGGATTTTATTATTTCTGGACTGCTGACATGTAGGTAGGGTAATCTCAGGAGGGTTGTCTACCTTTATGCTGAGGCCTGTCTGATGGCAAAGCCCTCGAACCCCATGGCCATGATGTAAAATAAATGCCCTCTTGTTAAACTGTTTTCTCAATAGCACTGGTTCCAGTGAAAAGGAGCTCTAATTTGCTCTCCCTTAGCTACCTCGGTGCCTTCTGCATAAAGCCCTTCTGCATAAAACCCATCACTCAGCCCGCAGGCGCTAGCTAAGTGGCTGGACAGGCCTGGGCGGGCCATCGGCCTCCTGTTCATACAGTCTCATCCCAGGGGCCGGGCTCCTCCTTCCCACTGGCATTTTATATTTGGTGGGGCATTGCGGCCTGCAGAAGGCTTGGGACCGGTCCTGTAACTGTGTCCCCCTTGAAGGCTGAGTTGGCCAACTTGGGCTAGTCCCAGGTGATAGAAGGGAGAAAACAAATGAAGCAGAAGAGCCAATTGCCAAGACCAGATTTTGATCAGTGAAACTTGACAGGAAGAACTTTTAAAATGCTCAACATTCTCAAGTGGCCGCCTACCCTGGTGTAGGGCAGGCCCACTGCCTCGGCCACTTGGGTTGTGGTTAGTTCCAGTTCTCGGAGGAAGACATGCTGGAGACTGCCAGAATCCCTGTACATTGTTTTACGTGCTTGTGTCCAAGTGTGAATTGTAAATGGTCTAGTGTTTGCATTAAACAAAGTGGAATCTAACAGCTCCTTATTCCTGATGCAATCTGTCTTTTCCTACTATCTTTGTGATATAGTGCTGACATTCCCCTTCTCCCAGCTAAAGGTATGTCTTGGGCAGGTTAGCATTTTTGCCATCATTCCTTCCACAGAGTGCCTGATCCCAGGGCTTCTGCTGGTGGACCCCCACAGTACAGGAACTACGGCAGGACATGTCTGGTATACTTGGATGAGGAAAGGGAGGTTGGAGCAAAGCCTTCTTGCCACAGCATCAAATCCTTTAGTAGGAACAGCATTGGCTCCACTACCCTGGTAGCTTTAGGACATACTGCTCAATCCTAAAAAGTGAGTCAGTAATGAGTGTGCTTTCTGCTGTGGGGCACTATTATGGAAGGTACACTGGGAGCTAGCCCAACCCTCTTATGCCTAATATCTGGCTTTCTTGCTAACACAGCCCTGAGTCACATGAAGAGGATGAGCAATATCAGGCTCCTAAAGAAAGGTTACACACCGGAGGTGGTGCAATTTCACACTAACTTTTAGAACCTTGAGAAAATCCACAGTCCTGCAGAGCTGGTAAGGACTTAGACACTTGTATAAGGAAGGGGACTTGCAGATTTGAAAATCAGATCACCTACCTGCTCCAGCCCAAACACTCAAGACTCGTAACAAACTACTGACACCTTAGTAAGTCAATCAACTACTACTAGGCACTTTACATTTATTAACTGTGGCAGGCACAGAGTAACCATTCAACACATGGTACTTTCTTAGTACTCATATTCCTCAGGGATGAAAAACTACTGAAATGGTGAAAACACAGAGACAACAAAGAGACGGGGGAGCAAACAAATTATCGTTTTAATTACAGGTTGGAATACAGCGCATCAGACGAGGCAGACACAGTATTGTACTCGTTTAAAAACCTGAACCTTAAAGGGTTTACATTGTAGTACTTAAATAAAACATACATGAAAGAATTGTTTAGATAAGAAAACTATACTTCAAGTTGTTTTAGAAACAGTTCTGTGCTAGAAACATACAAAGGGAAATATTCTGTTGTGCTTTAAAATCCAGTGGATATTTTTAGGGGTGCTGCAGGCATGCAGCTGGGAGGCCATGGCTTGACCAGGAGCCAGATTCCTAGTTCACCAGCCATCTGTACCAAGCTCGCTGACCACAACAAGCAGCAGTCCTCATGGCTTCTCTACTTCTGTCAAAACATCGTCCAGTCTACTCTATGTTCAATAGTTCAAGTCTCACTGGGAAATTACACAGTATTTCTAGGGAAAAATTGGTAAGTGCCCCCAGTTTTAAAAAGTATATGAAGAAAAAATATTAGAGTTCATGCTATTTTCTTTTTGGTATTGATTCGAGGTGGCCAGCTGCCCCAGAACTCAGTATGCAGCCAAAGCAGACCCTGAGCTCACAGCTTCTTCTGCGTCAGATATGGCAGTTTATCCATTTACAAATAAAGTTTTATATCTGTGATGAACACAAATCCAAAGCTAATATCACTTAAACTGTAGTTTAAAAACAAAACTCCCAGATGATAAAAATGGAAAACTAATTATAACTTATCAAACTTCCTTGAATAAATGTCTCTGGTTATCTTGTGGTTGGATAGTTTTCTGTAAGAATCAGAAGGTTCCAAGTTGAAAAATCATCTATTTGTTATGTATTTGGCTGTAAGAAACTCTTTTAAGAATACATTTTGAAAATGGAGGTCAATGTGTAGGACTGCATGGCATCCAGCGATTTGACACTGACGAGAGGAAGATGTGAGCCATCTGTCCTCGGGATTACTCAAACACATCTCCAACTCTGAAGGGCCTGGTGACACACAGAAATGAGCATGGTGATGCGGGTGGGTATGCTGGCACTGTACACATCAAAGCTGATGGGAAATTCATTCCTAGAAGGACTGATTGAGTAGCAGAGCTCAAAGCTGCTAAGTGTGGAAAGAGGCCTGCCTAGCCAGGGCTGCCTCTGAGAGGGGGGAACCAAGGAAGAGCATGCTGTGCTTTCCAACCCAAGCTGCAGGGCCCTGGCTGCCTTTAAGTATGAATCGGCAGTCATGTAAATCAACTGAGACGAGATTGTGATAAATGAGAACAAGCTGTCCAGGTGTCTAAGAGGTGAGCGAAGACTTGATCTGACATAGGTGCTGGGCACCGCAACGGGGGAGGACGCCAAAGCAATTTTCAAGAGTTGCTCCTTTAAAGAGCTGTCATAGAGGGAGGCTGCCAAGTGCAGAGTTGCTGCATGAGGCCTCAGTTTACCTGCAACAAGGCCACAGAACTGAGCATTCACAGTTTGCTGCATCCTGAAGGAACCTGCTGCTGCTRCCTCCAATGCATGAATGGGCTGTGCCATCTCAAAAGACAAGGACCAGAGCTAGAGGACAATACTACACTGCTACTGAGATGACACACCTCAAATCGTAATTCAAATGTACCACACAAAAGGCAGCATGAACTCCATTGGGAAAGAATTTCTCATATAGCACAGTTTAGCAGATGATTCCTCAGACAACTATTCTAAACATAAAAAAGGACATAGGAAAATAAAGGCATGTTTCTCTTTAAAAAATACCTTGTATGTACACAGCGGTACATATTGTACCAATTGTACAGGACTTCTTGTATGAAGATAACTGATAACTGTATAACAGGTGGCAATGGTTCATTTGCCACACCAACATTTCATTTAAAACAGTTTTTAAATTGTGCCAAAAGGCTGAGAGGAGCCATATGGCTGGTGATGTGTTCTATAAGTAAACGAGGTGTTCATAACAAAGGATGTAACTTGGAAAGAAGTGGTGTGAGATTCTCTTAAGTTAAAATATCGCACTGCATTCAATCTAGTTTCTCCCAAGCTACCTGTACAAGACAAAGGTGATTCACAGGGTGGGGCTGCCCTCAAAAGGGTCACAGGCTGTTCACACAAAAGAAGTACTTGTTAATAACAGGCGCTTTCACCACCCACAAATGGTCCTAAGAGCTAAGATGACAAGCTGGAACCCTAAGATCAATGGCCAGGTCCCTGAGCTGCTGGAAGCCAGTAGAGCAGCAGGATGGCCAAGGGCACGGGCCGTGGTCATCAGACTGAGGTGTGTACAGGAGTGGCTGAGTGGGTAGGTGAGGAGCCCCTCTCAGAGGAAGATGAGATGGCCCGTGTGGCCACCTCCCGCTGCAAGTCCTCCACCCGCTTCTGCAGCTCAGCCTTGATAGCCAGCAGCTCCTTGAGATTCTGATGAATTGGCATCTGGCAGTGAACAGAGACAAGGCAGTTAGTTCACTGTTGTCAGAATACTGTTTGTTCTGATACAGCATTTCAGTATTTAGGTTCATAGCTCAATGGTTCTTTCACAGCCCAGATAGCTATGTGCCTAGTCTCATAGACTACTGACCAATCTATCACCAAGTGTACAGAGATTGTCCTATAAGGTCAGGGTTTCTTTTATTGTGATATTATACCAGGACCAAAAGCAGCTTAAAGTGGAAAGAGCTTATTTCAACTTACAACTCTCAGGTTCCAATCACTGAGGGACGAGGGCAGGAACTCCGAGCAGGAACCTGGAAGTAGGAGCTGGAGAGGCCATGGAGGAATGCTGCTTACTGGCTTGCTCCTCATGACTTGCCAGGCCTACGTACTGATAGTACCCAGAACCCCCAGCCCAGGGCTGGCACTGCCGTCCCACATCAGTCATCAATCAAGAAAATATGCCACAAGCCACTTTCATGGAGGCATTTTCTCAATTGAGTGTTCCTCTTCCCAGATAACTCTAGTCTGTGTCGTGCTAACATAAAATTAACCAACCAACATAAGTGATTCATTTTGTCTCCACAAGTTAGGAGCTTTTGAGGCTACCCAAGCTGTCCTGAAGTTCTTGGGGACAAGGTTGGCATGAAAAAGCATTGGGAAAGACAGGTCACCCTCGCCGTCCATTCTCTTAGTTCCCAGGAAGGAGCAAACAGGCTCAGGTATAGCCATAATCCAACTAAGGCCGCCATGTGTAGACTCAGGGCCAAACTGTGTTTGGAAGAGTCAGAAATGCAAGTAGCTTCTTCCTGGCTGTCAGACTGCATAGTGTTCATATGAGACCCCTGCTCCGTTATCCGTGTACTTGTGCATTTTTATAAATAGCTCCAGTGACTGCAAACACTTGGGTTAAGTCGGCACTTTCTTCACTCTAGAGCTCTGTGTTTTCATCAACTGGACTAGGAACTGGCAGAAAGCCCTCAGAGGGCAATGCCAGGGCTCAGGAACCCTGGAGACCAGCCCTTTGCTTTCCACTTAGCACTTCCTCATTGCTTCACCCTGACTGTCTTTTAGACCCCAATAGTAGTATGGGACGGTCCTAGTATTTATCATACCCAGCTTTCTGAGATAGTAGATTTCCTCAGTACCTACAAGGAGCCCAGAGACCTAAGACCCAGATTTTCCCTTATAGATTTCTCAGACTGGAGATAATGCTGAGCAGCAAAGAAGGTCACCAGCTAAGGGGCAAAGGAAGCATGCGCAGCTCTGGGGAGGCTTGTATACACAGCAGCTATTGGACTGGATCCCCACAGAACACACCTGAGCGGCTGCTTCCTCAGGACTAATAGTAATACCCTCTAAGCCTCGGCCAGCCTCTCTAGCCCACCTGTCACCAGGTCCTGCTTCTACACCTTGAATCACGTGAAACTAGAGTGAAACCTGAGTGTTGTTGCTGATTAGCAGTCTTAGCGGGCTGAGAGAGACCTAACAAGACGGACAGGAGGAGGACAACGAAGATGGAGCAAATGCAGCCAGGTGCCTCCAACGTAACCGGAAGGTTAAAAAAAATTCTCCATTTGGCAGGCTGCAGGAAGAGAGACAGAAGTGCCATAATTCCATAGCAAAGGCTGGCTCCGGAGAGCACTGCGCATGGGCAACGTGCCATCCGCCCTTTGGCCACTGCCTAGTGAACTGCTATCTCCCTACAGCTTAAAGGAGCTTTTTGTTTATTTTCTCACATTTCAGTTTTAAGTCCGCAAAAGCATGCCTGAAGGTCTAGAAAACGCTGAGGCTGAGCTGCAGTGTGGTTGGTTATATTATCGAAAATGTGCAAGATAAAGCCAGTCACGTTTATCCCTAGGGCACTCACATGTATGAGGCCCTAAGAAAATGCCACACCCACTCTTTGATGGATGCTGACTTGGAGGTCCTCAATGGCCTGCTGTCCTGCCTTTCTTCCCCTCAGTCTTTTCTACTTCAGTTGGCTCAGTGTCCTACCAT
Organism: Apodemus speciosus; assembly: GCA_002335545.1. Classification (NCBI taxonomy): domain Eukaryota; kingdom Metazoa; phylum Chordata; class Mammalia; order Rodentia; family Muridae; genus Apodemus; species Apodemus speciosus. The sequence goes on from BDUI01001001.1 coordinate 151,948, forward strand.
TTTCTCTCTACACTATCTACCTGCATATTTCCCAGGCACAGCCTTGAGAGCACCTACCCTCCAGCCATCGGAATGCTGTCAGTGGAGGAACACACAGGCAGCACTGTCATACAAATGTCCACTTGCCCTTCTAGAAGTTTCTGTCACCAAGGTTCTGCCTGCCTCCCAAAACACTGTGTGCTCAGCATACTTAGAAGGCATTTGATATGTGTTTACTGTATTTAGGGGGAAACTTGTGGCTTGTAGACACCCTTCTCAGTTCTCCTTTTGTGTAGCATTGTATAGGGAAACATGGACTGCAGCCTTCCCTACCTGCCACTTGCCTAGTACAACACCATGGAGCTGGGTACTACTTGGTACAGATTATGCTTACATGCCCCTGTGAAGGCTCACTGAGGTCAGGACTTGTCCTTGATCTGGCAGTAAATCACTGATAAAAATGGAATTTGACACTGGACAGGGACATTCTATGACAACATCTACCAGGCAGCAAGATGCTGGGTGAGTTATGGTTTAGTTCTGACGTTCTCTTTTACTCTTCGTGTGTGACAGCTACGATGTGGCTGCTGATTGCCTTCGCAGGACTGAAGCCTGCTTTGCTTACTGTAGAGGAAACTGTCTGCATTTTATAGACAAACTCTCTCGAAGGCTATAGGTTTTATGAATGACCTGGTTCCCTACTCCCACCCCCCCCCAATTCCCAGGAGTATGCAATGAAGATGTGTCACTAAGCACTAGCAGAAGGAATCCATATAACTATAAGGAAACTCTTTACCCAGCTTCAACACACTTCAAGTTTGCAACATGCTGAGCCCAGAATATGTACAGAGGGCAACTCCTACAGTCTCCGAGGAGCCACTCAGTTCCCTGCATGTCAGCTGGGCCCATGGCTGAGCCTAAAAGTGAGTGCACTCACGCTCTAGGTGAGGGGTTAGTAAGGCAATGGTACCACCTAGAGTTCCATCCTGGCAAATACAAAGAAGGAACAGTTCCGAATATTAAACTCTGTCTGCCGCCTCTCTAGACCTATGTGGAGGAGATTAGGGGTGGGGGTCAAGGCTCAGTCAATACTTTGGGAGCTGTAGCTAGCAGTACTTGATGTGCAGAATGAGGTCAGTCACTGAACACAGCAGGCAGGAAGCCTGCTTGACAGGCCTCGGGTGTGCACTATGCCTTTTTTAAAAAAAATCTTACTTTACTGTGAAATAATGCAGCAGTTTGGGGAAATTTTTACTCCTTCATGCTGTATCTGCTCTACAACTTATCACACACCCTCTTCCTATTACATTATAAGTGAACTTTGGCGCACTTTTCACAGACCTTTACTACCTTCATATATATACTAGCAGAAAGAGGTACTGTGCAAGCCAAATATCTCCCAACAACTTAGAAGATTGATAACCAAACACAGCAAGAGATAATATTTTCTACCATTTCATCAGTAGAATGCAGACATATAAGAGTTGAAACGCTAACTCAGTAAATGGTATGGAAGGGTATGTGGAAGGAACTTTCTGAAATAGGAACCCAAAACATGGAACCTTGACTTCTAGGAGCAATATAGCTTTAGTAAGTCAATATCTACTATGAATACATTTATAAAATCATCTTCACTTGGAAAGAAAGGCATACCCTTATGAAAATAAGAAAATCAAAAATTACCTGTGGTCTCATCCGGGGATTCCACCGCACATAATAATTTACCCACAATTCCAAGTGACTCATACTAGCAACAGGATACAACACATGGTTCTCATAATTCACAAAGAAGGGATTTGAGAATTCATCTAGTTGGCTATTGATATAAGACCATAAAGATATAGTATTTGTATATATATCCTGAAAAAAATAAAAACATTACATTGAAATAAGTTCTCCATAGCCTCAAGGATTAATTTTTTTCATACAAATATAGATTTTTGATAATGAACTGAATTCAAACACTGAAAAATCTAGGCACATTTACTAAGCCCCACACCTCTGGCTACATATAGCATCATGCTAGAGATGACATGTGTGCTGTCTCAGAAAATAGTACTAACGTTAGGCAACATCTGGAAACTGTATCTGCAGGAAGGTGGAATAAGAACTTTCTAGTATCTACAGTATAAGGCTCATCAATAACAAATATGCATCTTATTAAGGAATTGAGTCCATTGATATTGAGAGATATAAATGACCAATAACTGTTAATTCCTGTTAGTTTTATGTTGGTGGGAGGAATATTGCTTAACCATAAAAAAGAACCTTGAAACTGTTATACTAGGTAAAGTAGATCACAAACATCCACCATTTATAGGAAATGCCCAGAATAGGCAGATTGGTGGTTTCTAGGTATCAGGAAAATGTAACTGGTAATATGGAGATTCCCAAAGGGGTGGCTGAAATACTCATGAAATTAAGTATCAGTGTATACTTCAGATGAGCTAATTTTACTATGTTAATTGAGCTTTTATTTAAGTGGAGAATTAATTAATTTTGTACTCTCTATTTTATAAAATTTGATAAAGATGCAGTTTATGGATTTTATTCTGTCGTTGTGGGCTTATTTTATTTTTCTTTAAACATCTTTATTGAGATTCAATTCACATGTCCTTATATTTACTATTCAGTCCTCCCTAGAAACTGGCTCAGCTGTTAAAACCACTTGCCACTCTTACAGAGGACTGCGATGTGGTGTGGTTCCCTGCATCTACATGGTGGCTCATCCCTTCCAGAATCCCAGCTACATGTAGGAGATATGATGCTCTTTTCTAGCTCCCTTAGGCACCATATTTGTTCACATAAAAGAAAAATAAATTAAAATACTTTTTAAAAGTTAATAAAGTTTCATCAAATTGAGGTATGGAAGTGTGGATTTTGTTGTATACCTTGGAGAGCTGTGATCTTGTTAGGTTCCTGCCTCTACAAGTAAGAGGTTTATATTAAACACTTATGCTTAGACTGCTAAAATCCTGGAGAGGTGTCTAGGGCATCCTCCCCACTACCCGGTACCATTTATAAGCAGCAGTAGGGCCAAGAGCCAAGTCCTCGCTCTCTTCTGGTAGAGCTTCCTAGGAGAGGTGCCTGAGGATAGGGAAGCGCACACTTACCTCTTTGATGCGCTGTTGTTCACAGTTGCACAAAAAGGTCCCAAAAAGACAACTATAGAGGTGATCCAAAATTGTAATCAAGAATAATTCATTAAACTCAAATGCTGAAGGGAACTTAAATGAAGAGGAAAAATAAAGTTTAGTCTTGTAGTTTAATTAGTAAAACAAACTCATATCACTTATTTGTGTATGCAAGAGATGGACTACAATATGGAATGGGGTCAGATTAAAAAGCAAACACGCCATGCAATATTTAACTAATTGAGAATTTCAAGATAAAATTGCTAGATCTGGTTAAGAAACAACTGGGTTTTTTTTTTTTTTTGAAGATTTTAATTTATTTCTCTAATGGCCAGGAAAAACCTCAATGTCCTTAGTCATCAGGGAAATGAAAACCAAAACTACTCTTAAGATTCCACCTCGCACCAATCAGAATGGCTAAGATTAAAAAAAAAAAAAACCTCTTTGTATATATTGGATATTAACCCTCTGTCAGACGTAGGATTGGTGAAGATCTTTTACCAATTTGTTGGTTGCTGTTTTGTCCTTTTGAAGGTGTTCTTTGCCTTATAGAAACTTTGTAATTTTATGAGGTCCCATTTGTCAATTCTTGATCTTAG
>BDUI01001001.1:156188-185865 GCA_002335545.1 Apodemus speciosus
TGGAAAAAACTCAAGTGACAGAACATTCTGGTGAGGATATGGAGCAAAAAGAATATTTTTCCATTGCTGGTGGGATTGCAAACTGGTACAATCACTCTGGAAATCAATCTGGTGGTTTTTCAGAAAATTGGAAATAGTTCTACCTCAAGACCCAGGTATACCACTCCTGGGGATATACCCAAAAGATGTTCTACCATACCTCAAGGACATGTTCTCCACTATGTTTATAGCAGCTTCACTCATAATAGCCAGAAACAGAAAACAACCGAGATACCCCTCAACCAAAGACTGGATAAAGAAAATGTAGCACATCTAAGCAATGGAACACTATTCAGCTATTAAAAACAAAGACATCATGAATTTTGCAGACAAATGGATGGAACTAGAAAATATCATCCTGTGTGAGGTAACCCAGACCCACAAGGACATACATGGTATACACTCTCTAGTAAGTTGTTATTTGTCATAAATGATAGGAACCATGCTACACTCCATAGAACCAAGGAAACCAAGTAACGAGGAGTGCCAAAGGGAGGATGCTTGAATCTTTCTTATCAGGGGAAATAAAATAGATATTAGAGGTGGATGGAGGGAGGGAACTGGATGGGAAAGTTGATCAGGAGGCGAACAGGGCAGGGTAAGGGGATCAGATATAAAGAGATGGAGAAGAGAGAATGGAAATCAGCAGGGGAGTGCATCTCTAGGAACTGTCAGAAACCTGGGATATGGGGGGAGCCCCAGGGAGTCTATGAGGGTGACTCTAACTGAGACTCCTAGCAGTGGGGGATGTGGAGCCTGAAGTGGCCATGTCCTCTAGCCAGGCAGGACTCCTAGTGAAAGGATAAGGACACCACTCCATCCACAAAACCTTCTACCTAAAATATGTCCTGTCCTCAGGATGTGCAGGGACAAAGATGGAGCAGAGACTGAGGAAACCAATAGCCAGCTCAACTTAAGACACTTCCCATGGGCGAGAACCAATCCTTGACACTATTAATCATACTCTGCTATGCTTGCAGACAGGAACCTAGCATAACTGTCCTTTGAGAGGCTTCATCCAGCAGCTGACTGAAACAGATACCCACAGTCAGACATTAGATGGAGCTCATGGAATCTTGTGGAAGAGTTGGGGAAAGGATTGAGGGACCCAGAGGGGATAGGGACTCCACAAGAAGACCAGCAGAGTCAACTAACCTGGACCCTTGGGGGCTCCCGGAGACTGATCCACCAACTAAAGAGCATGCCAAAGCTGGACCTATACCACCCCCACACACTGCACACTGCAGATGTGCAGTTTGGCCTTCATGTGGGTCTTCTAACAACTGGAGCAGGGGCTGTCCCTGACTCTGTTGCCTGCCTGTGGATCCTGTTTCTCTAACTGGGCTATCTTCTGTGGCCTCAATTGGAGAGGATATACCTAGTCCTGCAGTGACTTGATGTGCCAGGGTGTGCTGTGGTGGGGAGGAGCTGTGTGACAGAGGACTGGGAGGAGAGGGGTGCTGCAATCGGGATGTAATATGAATAAAGAAAAAAGGGAGTTTTTAAAAAGAAACAATTATAACCAACAAAATTTGTTGTATTTTTCAATGCCTGCACCCAAACAGGTAGCTTTTGGTTTCTCACATGGTAGAACAAAGCCCAGATTTACCCTTCTCACAAAGGCTTACTAGCAATAGGTGGTAGGCAACATGGAACTGCTATGGCTTTTGAGAAAAATACAAGTCAGTGAAAAGATTACTATTATTGAAGCTGCTTTCTGCCTGGAGGCACACTGCAGGCCACAGAATAGGAGGAAACTTTCTAGGTTCAGCATTTATCAAAAGTGATTTAAGAAGAACAGAATGTGTGACTAGCTCTATACATATCAGAGATTACTCATACTTAAGAACTATCCCACAAATATAATCCCATAAGCTCATACTTCTAAATTATTACCAGTATGTAAACAAACTGAGTCTACCAGTATATAAAAAGGGTAATATCACATGACCAAGTCTGGTTCATTCTATAAGAATGCAAGGCTGGTTTAACAGTAAAAAAAAAAAATCAATGTTACAAAGAAATCAATTACTATAATTAATCATATTAGGAGATTAAAGAATAAAAACCACATGGTCCCCTCAATTGTTTTAGGCAATGCATAATGTGGTTTTTCCGAATTTCTGTGAAGGTTATTAGCTCTGCCGACAAGTTACAGCCAGTAACAGCCATTTAGCAGCCATGAGACATCTGGAAATAATAATGATCTCAGCATCAGGCCTGTACTGAGTGACTACCATGTGCTGAATTTCTAATTTAAAACACTGAAATACACTCTGCTAAATTAAGCAAAAGAAAGTGGAACAAAAGCAAATAAACAGAAGTACAAGTCAGTTTATACTTAAGACTAATTCTTGGGCCGGGAGCAGGTAGTTCAGTTTGAAACACTTGTTTAATAATATGCAAGGTTCCAGATTCAATCCCTAGCACTGTTAAAACAAATACTTTAAAAAAGATTTATTTATTTTATGTATGTGAATACACTGTCGCTGTCTTCAGACACACCAGAAGAGGGTGTCGGATCTCATTATGGATGGTTGTGAGCCATCATATGGTTGCTGGGATTTGAACTCAGGACCTCTGGAAGAGCAGTCAGTGCTCTTAACCACTGAGCCATCTCTCCAGACCCTAAACAAATCCTTTTATCTAGTCAGAATGATGCTTGTTTACTATCATGTCCAATCTTGACATCTGTGTGACAACTAGTATCATTGACATCTGCTTAACTATTGCCAGGCTAATAAGTAGTACATCAGCCTGAGAAGAATGAGACATTGAGTATTTATACCTATTTGAGATCTGAAAGTCTGGGTGGGTGTATTCTAGTGCCAGTAACTACAAGCTTTAGTGTGGCAAACTGGATGCTAGGTGTGGGAGGTCAAAGTAGGCAAAGGCTCATTCAAGCCCTATAGAACTCCTGGAAACTAGAAACTCAAGTTCCAAATGCTCCTACTAGGTAGCTGGGTCAGAATGACAATTGCTCAAAGAGCACTGTTACAGTTAATTTAATTTAGGAAGGAGTTTAGTAAGGATAGTGGAAATGCCAGGGAATTGCAAACAGAAGATAAGTTTCTACGAGCTATGGTTTGCTTTCTTGTCTTTATTCACAGACTGTATAATTTACCTAAAATATAGTCTCAAAAATACATCATAATGTATACTGAGATTCTGTACTGCTTGAGGAACAAAAGTATCAAAGGTAATGTTCCTTAAAACTACAGATGCTATAAAATGGTGTTTCTAAGATGCTAATGATTCCTCAAGCCTTTTCCCTAGTTCCTTTTTGTCAGTTTGTCTCTATATAAAGTAGCACATAGTCTATACATGAAATAGCTCATTGTATTCTGAGTTTTTTTCTGACTTTATATTGATTGAATTTTATTTAGCAGTAGGCAAATGAAAAAATAAGCAAATTGTATTACATGGATATATATTTTACTAATTTGTTCTGTATAAAATTAATTTATTAACTTACAGCCAAAGACTTACCACTAATCTCTTCTTCTCAGGTACTAATGCTATTTTAAGAAAAATTATACACGTATTTAATGAACAGAATCAGAGTTGTGAGAGGCCCCTAAACAATTCCTTCCAAACCCCTTATTTTCTTTCTTAAAACCCGATAAGCAGTACAAAAATAACAGATCAGAGGTAAACATCAGTACTAATCAGTATGAGGAAAGGAAATGAATTTGAAGAGAAAGCCACTTATGTGTGTGCCAATGTGTATGTTCGGAAGCGTTTGAGTAAAATGAGCTGGTTCATGTCAATGACACTGTTTCCAGATTTTTTTTTTGCATTTAATTTCCAAGATAAGTTTTCTAAAATGTGTTTCATGCTTTCTTTTCTTGATCTGAATGTAACAAACACTCAGTTCTGTCATTAGTAGGGTACAATGAAGAAAAGGACTTCCAGCCAGGCTTTAGGCCTTCTCAGCCTGTCTTTTCTGTTGCCTTTCCCTGGGGGGTGCTCCCTCAGACTGCCTTTTGTCAACTCTATATGGCATGGAACTCAGTTAACATTCGCCCGTCAGCTTGCTGATGCTAAATCTAAAGGAGTCTATTCCAAGAAATGGACTGCAAGATCTATTCCAAACCCTTTCCCCTTGTTTCTCTTTTAAAAGCAGGTCTTTATTCTCTAGAGCAGAGGTTCACCACCTGTGAGTTGGAATGTGACCCCTTTGGCAAACCTGTAACTCCAAAAAAAATATTTGCATTGTGATCTGTAAAAGTAGCAAATTTACAGGTATGAAGTAGCAATGAAAAAAAGTTATGGTTGGGGGGGTCACCACATGAGGAACTGTGTTCGAGTTGGAGCAGTAGGAAGGTTGAGAACCACTGTCCTTGCCATTCTGTGAAGCCATAGCAACAAAAAGGCAGCTCTGCAAACTGCTGACTCATGTTCTTGTATTTCAAAAAGAACCTCAGAGGATTCATATGCTGGTTCAAGTTTCAGATGAGCTGGTCTAGCATTGTGCTCTCAAACATCAGAAGTGCCTACAGGCTTGGGAGCCACAGTGTTGGGCTCTACTCTTGAGCACCAGTAGTTCTGTTGTGGGTCTAGAGCTGGTATGGCTACCATGTACCCAGGGCATGCTTCTGGGAAGTCATCCACACTGTGAGGGGGAGGACAGCAGAGTCAGCTCACTTGATCTTGTCATTTTCTCATCCCAACACATGCCCATCAGGAACAGTAACCCAGGGTGAGCAAACAAGGATGGTCATCCACAGCTTTCCATAGGGAGATAATGCCCTCTGAGAAGTTTGAAAAGGCGTTTAGAATCATCAAACATAAACAACGAGGCATTTGGAAAAGTCCCTGAAGATGGCCAGGAGCTTCTCACAGATGCACAAGAAGGGTAGCTTCCAGGCCTTGGTTCTCAGTTTCCAACTTACTCTCACTCAAGCTAGGCTGAACAGCAGATACTGGGGAAAAACTGCTCTCTGGCTTCTTCCCTCATTCTTTCTGATTCCAAGTTCATGTTCCTGGCACAGTACCCTATCCTAAGGACTCCAAACTCAGACATGGATGTTAGAGATTAGAGGAAATTCCGAGTGGGCCTTATTCAAAATGAAACTGTGGAGAGTCACTAACTCAGGGAAGGAGGATCCCTGCAAATTCCCTTGTTTACTAGAGCCCTCCTCAATGGAGTTAGGAGACTAAAAGAACAGCTAAGGGCAAAAAAGTTCCGAGCGTCCTCTCTGTTATTGGCTTGCAGTGCGCACATTCTCAGACATCCTGGAGTGGCTTGCTTACTAGCAGTTTTAATGTGGAACGAAATCTTGGAGTAAGCACTCAGCAGGGAACTGACAAAAAGTGGAAAGTAGAAGCAGAATTAACTGTAGATAAGAGAATTGACCAAAACCACTGGTAGAAGAAAACTGTTTCTAATTTTCTGCTCACATCTTTGAATGAATGAGAATCAAACTGTACTGAGTAATAGGAGGGGCATATTTAACATACATACCCACATTTTGAAGCAGCAATGGAAATTTAATTTTCATCTATGAGATATATTTGAATCATCAAATTCAACTATAATAGGTGGGAAATATACTTGAAATCTCTTACCTGTCTTGTCATCTGCCAAACACAATCAATAAACTGAAGAAATATAGGTGACCGGTCGGCGTCCGCATGGTTGTCCTCGCCGTGGCCCACTCTCTGGAAGAAGCAAACACACATGCACACGCCTGCTATACGGTCCTCTCGAAAGTCACTTAAATTGCCTAGTCATGTCTTATCCTGCCTAAGAGAATACCTGCTCATCGTGGGCACTCAAAATTGTTTATAGCAAGGATGAATTAGGACATTAGAGCATAATGATATGTAATATTAAAATGTCAAAGAAAATGCACTAAAATAAATGTATCACTTAAAAATAAATGGCTATATCATTAAAAATAAGAGTTCACTAAACTAAGTGGACTTGACTTCTTTTAGAAAGCTAATTTTTAGTTTACTCTAGATTTACATGGTGGTGATTTTATAACTTTTAATATATTATACACCAAGAAAGATGAAGAACTGACCAGCAAACTTTTTAGTTCAAATGGTGGGATCAAGGGCCACTACTATGTCAAGCAAATAATATCAGTGTAGGATGATTAATTAGTAGTTCACAAAGTAGGGCATATTTCAGAAATGTTAGGAAGAAGGCTAAGTAAATGGCTCACCTCAGCACCCATGGAAAAGGTGAGTATGGTGGCACATGCCTGTAACCTTAAAAGAGATTTTCCAGAAGCACTAGAAATTTAATGATTAAAAAGACATCTATGTTATGAGCATTCTAATAGAAGCTTCTAAATGAGCAAAGGATTAAGAAAGAAATGATTATGAAGTAGATTATTCACTCTCCACAGAGAGCTTGGAAGAACACAATCAATGAAACTGCCACCTGTAAAGATATAAAAACAAGGAAATGGACAGTAATGCTAGTATCTAACAACCAGAGTAGTGGGTCCTAGGAGTCGTCGGAGGGATGTAAAAGGAATGGATAAATCAGAACACATTGTGTGAATGTACAGACATTTGAAAGAAAAAACTTTTTAAAAAGAACCTCGGAGATGCCATGCAAAGTCGTACGTACCTTTAATCAGAGAGCCTGGGAGGAAGAGGCAGGTAGATCCCTCTTAGTTTGAGCCTAGTCTAGTCTATGTAGTGATTTCCAGGCTAACCAGGGCTATGTAGTGAAAGCCTGTGTTAAAGGGTGCTCCTTACCGCTATATAAAGCCGCTTAGAGTATATTAGCTTGTTCTCATTCGGTGGGGTGGTATTTAATTTTGTTGTTTTGGGTGGCTGTTTTATCTTACTTTAGAAATGTCTATTATTATTTATGTGCATTATGTGTGTGAGGCCAGAGGCTGTTGCATTCCCTATATATGTAGTTACAGATGATTGAGCTGTCACGCGGGTGCTGGACACTGAACTGCAAGTACTCTTTACCACTGAGCAAGTGGTTCTTCTTCTACATTTTTAATTATGATAATTAAGTCCTTCTTCTTTTACATTTTTAATTATACTAAAATATGCAACATAAAAGTTACCAAAGGTTAAAACAATTCTTAAATGTACAGTTCAATGAAATTATATACTTTTATAATCATTAGTATCATCTATTCTAGAATGTTCATCTTCTCAAATTGGAACTCTGTTCCTATTAAATAGTAAACGGCTACCCTATACCCCATAATTCATGGCAACAAGCATATTACTTTGTACTATTCTAGCTACTTTGTGTAAATGGAAAACATACCAGTACTTAACATTTTGTGTCTTACTTATTCCATTCAATGCAATGTCTTGGAGGTTTATATGTCAGTGACCTTCCTGGCATCATAGAGTTTCCCGGGGAAGGAAGTGAATGGGGGAGCAGCATCGGTGATTAGAATCATGCTTATAGCAGACAGTTCTCCATGACAGCGATTTACAGAGTCAATACTACTGACAGAATAAACTTAATTATCTTGGGCTGGCAAGAATGCCCAGTGAGAAACTCTGAAGTATTTTAACTCTTAAGTGTACATAGTTATAGACAGACAGAAATACATTTGGTAATTAACTCCTGCTGGGAACAGCAGGTCATTAAGTAAAGGATTAATTGTTAGAGTTCCTTTCCCTCTTGTAGGAGAGCCTCTAACTGGCTGGGCAAGAGCCTTGGACTCATTAACTCTCTGTGAACCAGAGAGAAAAGAAAGGAAAAGAATTTAAATCTTTTTCACAGGCAATATGCACAGACTCACACACACACATATACATGTATATACATGTGTATATGTATGTATATATACATACATACACAGACAGATATACATATACATATATCCATTTGGATGAATAGGTGGATGGGGCTGAGCCCCCCCCCCCCCAAGCCAACAACTTGATTTCTTTTCTCTGGCCTTTTTATACATAAAAGTTCTTGGAATATTACCTCATAGATAAAATGTGACACAAAAGGAGAGTCACAGAAAGATGTTGATAGTCAGAATAAAACAGTGTTTCACTCTATATGCTCATTATAAGTTCAAAGCAACAGTTTCACATGGCCTCACTTTATCCTAGTGCACGCCTGTGGCCTCATCCTTGGACCTGACCTAGAATGAGTGGTTCTTCTTGATGCCAAATTTGTCCCAAGCCTGTTTCTCTTTTTAGTGTAATTGTGAAGGCTTATAGTATTTATTCCTTCTTATGCAGCCTTTACTTACTATTCTATAAAGAATGGGCATATTCTATATATGATTCAAATATTATTATATCTTTCTGGCAAAACAACTAAACTCATCTCTTAAAACTTTCTAAAATTATTTGAATCAAATCAGGAATTCCATAAAATCATTAATTCATCTATATAGCATTAATCCATGAAAGTTTATTTTTATTTTGATCTGCAGGAAGTCTGCTCAATAGAGTGGGCTAATGCCCAGGAGTCATTAGACTAAGTAATAGTGACAGAAAAGGCTTATCAGTAGCAAGAAGCAACCCTGAGATGAAATTTCTGAAGGCCTCGCAATTTAGAGATTTTCCATTGCAGCCATGCAAAACTGGTAGGTCATCTCCAGGAAAGTCACCTGCATGTCTTTAGCCTATCCTAGATGGCTCCTGACATTTATATATGTTGTAGTACATGTCAGAATTTACCTCCTGCTTTAAGGCAAGTACCTTTACTCTCTGAGTCATCTCTCTGCCTATGTTCTTTTCTTTTTAACACCAATTGACCCCCTCTGATTGATGTAAGGCATCCTGCCTGTCCCTCAGAATTCCAGGCAATTTCATAGGATGTGGAAGAGGCACAATCCTTGGTGAGACACCTAAGATACTAAGACGACTGAAGCACAGTGCCTGTATATGAGGATTGATTAATTTGTGGTGTACTCAAGTATAGAAGACCTGTGAATAAGAAAGGGGATACACTGTTGCAGGGCCTTTCCCATGTGCACCGGGTATAGTGAGACTAGTAAGGATAGAGTGAACAATCTTAGGAGGAGGCTGGGGAGAATAAAAGGGAGTAAAGACATATGAGCTACGGTCATGGTAGAGGTTTCATTTATATAAACTTGAATGGCAGGGAGACACTTGCTCCCTAATGTATCATAAATATACAGTAAGGAGTAAGAAGGAGTGAGAGGCACTTACAGAACTGTAAGTGGATAGTCAGGGTTCACACTCAGGGAATGAGTGAGGAGGAGGCAGAGGTTGAGTTCTGAGACTAGAGAGTTGAGCTATGGACAGAACATCACAGGCACTGAATACCACACTGGGGAGTTCACACTGGACAGCGACAACATCAGACCTGTTTCTGGGAGTGCCCCACTTGGTTTCGGGGGGATGGTAGGCTTAGGAGACTGCCTGAAACAGATCAAAACACCTGAGCTAAGGCAGAAACAGTGGCAATGTAAAGAAAAAGTGGCTGTGATAAGACTAGTTGTGATGGATGACTGTGAGAAGGGAGAGCAGTTGAAATTGGGTCATGACCAACAAGGACAAATGCAGTTGTAAATATAATAGTTCTGATGAGTGTTCTAATAAAGGGAGACACATAATTTCAGTGATAGCTGAAGAATACAAAACCGAAAGGGTTGTAGGGAATAACAATGGGAATGGAGACAGAACAGAAAGAAGTCGGCTAGAAAGTTCCATGATAGTGCTCAAGAAATAGATGATGGAAATAGGTAAGTAAGGGCAGGTATTAGTTTGAGCAACTCAGAGGCTCATTCACAGAAACTACAATTAATTTAGAGAACAGAGATCCAGCAAATGCTGGTTATGGACCTGACCCCTGCTCACAAATTGGCTTAGTGGTGCAACCTTAAGTAGATAACTCATATCCTAGATACCAGGTTCACCATTTGTCAACGGTAATCTTTTGGTCACATTTCTTTCTTTGTAGCTGTAGTGTGCTGAATTTTTGGCATTAACAAGGATGGGAAGAGAACACTGTGGGTCCATCCTGATGCCTGAGTTTCTTGCTGACCCTGGTACTGCCACGGCCGGTATGACAACAGACAGCTCTTAGTATTTCCTCTTTGGTTAAAGCACCTTGAGAATGTCCTTTCCCTCAGGACATACATTCTAGAGAGGAAAGATTAATGAAACTAGCCTCTGAAGCTTTAGAGAAAATCATCTGCAAACATCTGGAAAGTCCATACTCTTCCCTACGGAGCTCAGCCTTTGCTGAAGGGGAACGATTTAAGATATGTTTTAAAATAGACACAAGAGCTGTGAGCAGGGGCCAGGCTCAGCAGCAGGCACTTGATATCGTCAAATTACTCTCCCTGTAACGCGCCACTGCAACATGAAGTGTCCAAACATCTGACAACAGCTTCCCAGGATATGTAGCTCAGAGATGGGGAGGCTCCCCCTCCCTCTGGGAGGGCTCTCCTCCTTGAAGTGTATTCACAGCAAGTAGACTCGGGTCCCCACGCCTATGCTACTCAAGTCCTTGCACTACCCATCCTGCAATCACACTGAGCCTCACTCAGACTTTAGGAGTACTCCAATTCAATGAATTATTCCCAACTGCTCAAGGGGCTTTGCACAGTAGAATTCACTGCCAGTTTTAGTGACATACAAATGGCTGCCCACAAATGACTGAGAAATTCACCCTTGGGCATATAATCAGCAAATCAAAAGCAAGGTTTTCCAGGCTAAATTACATGCCAAAGTTCCAGTACTTTATGATGTGACTGTTTTGGGACAGGACCTTTACAGATGTCACTAAAGTTAAGTTCTGACCCAATGCAAGATTGCTGTCCTCAAAAGATACCAGAGAAATGTTCACAGAGGATGTGGGAAGAGGCAAAAAGAGCATGGGATGGCCATTAACAAACCAAGAAGAGAGACTTCGAGAAAGACCAACCCTACTGGAACTTCATTTTGGACTTTTAGCTTCCATAATAGTGAAGAAAATACAGTGGTTTATGTTACTCAGTCTGTAGTACTTTGTTATGGAAAGTCCCATATATCCATACAGAAGTAGCCAATTATAGGTATCTCATGAATTTTTATAGAGGCAGATTATGGGTCTGGGAACTGAAGGGAAGTGGAAATAGTGCACTGACTAATGTACACAGGGCTTCCATTTGGGGATAACAAATAGGTTTGGGGGCTAGAAAGGAGAAATGGTTACATATCATTGTGAATCCAGGACATTGTATTTAGTACTAAAGTGCTTAATTCTGTGTCATGTGGCTTTGACTCATTTTAATAGTAATGTGTAATTATACAAAATAAGCCTTATTGGGAACATGCAATGTGGAGATCCATAGTATTCTATTATGGAAATTCAAGTCTGGTACAGAAAAAAAAAGGTTGCTCATGCATGTAAATATATGTTACCAAATGCCAGGCACATGTATGTGAAATAATAAAATAGTTACACATCAGCCAGACCAACATACCAGTGCAAACCTGTGTCCAAAACTTATCCATTCCTTTTCTATGAGAGCCTCAAATCCTTTAATGGTCCGGTAATAACTGTCCAACATCAGCATTGCCAGAGATGTGAGCTGGGATGTTCGATCCCACCCATCACTGCAGTGGATGACCACAGAAGTTTTCCCAGATTCTATTTTATCAGCAATTCTCACTGCCCCAGCAAGGAGAACCTTTAGAAAAGAAGGTAAAACAGACAAGGCTACATTAAGTGTTTAATTGCTGTATAAGAAAATTCTGTGCAAAAGTTTGGATGTTCTGGCCAATAAACCATACAAGAATGCTATCTAGGAATGAGGCTCTATTTCATTAAGTTCCTAAGTTCTAGTCCCAGTACCCCAAACAAAACAAAACACAACAACAAACACAAAATTAATTAAGAATCAGTAGGAAGTATTAGCATCATGTTTTTAAAAAAAATTATAAAAATAATATAAATAAATGGGGTCATTTATTGAAGGGTCAAAAAGTTCTGTTAAAACCCCGACTGACTAGGTATATTGCACACCTGTAATCCCAGCACTGGAAAGGCAACTTTAGGCCAGTCTGGGTTAGGTGGTGAATTCAAAGGCAGTCTGAGCTACATGTACAGAAAGACCCAGTCATTAAAAAGAAAGAAACTTGGAGCTGGAAAGATGGCAGAGCAGTTAAGAGTGCATACTGTTTGTGTAGTGTTTGGTTCTGGGCTCTTAAGTCAGGAAGCTGACAACCACCTGTACCTCCTCCACATTCAGGGAATCCAATACAGTCTTCTGACTTCTGCAAGCACAGCCATTCATGTGTGTATATACCAATCTCCACAAATGCATATAATTTAAAATGAAACCATCGCTTTAAAAAAAATGTAATGTTTTAGAAAACCTAGCACTAGGAAGGTGGAGTCAGGAGGATCAGAAGATCAAAAGAAGATAAACAGCAAATTTGTGGGCTAGCCTGGGCTACATGACCCTGTCTTAAAGTTGTTTATCTATTGATTTGTAATTAAAACATTGTGAATTTTTTTCAGAAAAGGCCTCTACAAAGACTATAGTCTGTTTCCAGAAAGAATGTCAAAAGGTTTCCTACACAGTCAAGATGCATTAATATGTAATGATGAAAACCCATTTATAAATAGAAGTATTTATGACAGATGGTTAGATGTTTGAATTAGAAAGTAGATAAAAGATTGAACTTGTTTACCCGTATATATTCCAGCCAATGTGTCCCATCCACATTGGATAGCCAATGTGACTCATCAATTGAAGGGTACACGATCTCCTTTAATTTACGAAGTGACTCCCTCATCACATGAATATTGTGGATCTCCAAGAATATGAGTTCTGCATTAGGGTAAGCACTTTCACTTTCATATCCACCACCCTTTGCCTATAAAAAAAGCAAAAGATATGTATTACTTCTTGAATTAACTTTTGTACTATTTTTACTGTAACTAGACATAGACCACTAAAGATGCACCAAACTCCCTTGTTAGTAAATTTCTATACACTGTACGGTTGCCCTAGAATTGCCAGAACACAACAGGGGTACCACAAACTGTCAACACAAACTGGCAGAAACGCACCATCTCATTGCAGTGCACCACTACCATGATATCTCAAGTCTAGGAGGCTGAAATAGGCTGAAATATAGGTGGCCAGGGGGTCAGAGTTCCTTAGAAGTCTCTAGAAGAGTGTGCCACTTGCCTTTCTCATTGCTGTGACAGAATATCTGGCAAAAGAAACTTAAGAATGTGGCTTACAGTCTGAGAGGAAACAGTCCATTATAGCAGAGAAAGAGTAGTGACAGATGTGAGAGGTGACATTGATGGATGCTGCTAAGATCACTTTCTCCTTTTTATTCAGTTTAGGACCCCAGTCTACTAAGGGGTGGGGGTATTCACATTCAGGGTCTTTCCTCCTAAGTTGAACCTCTCTGAAAACATTCCCAAAGTCATGCCTAGGGTTTTATCTATAGGACTTTAAATCCCATCCGTTAATGAATAAGACCAACAACCACAGAGAATGCTGCTCTTTGACTCTTTGTTTAAATACTCAACACTTTAATATCTATTTCCACGTTTACAGTTGACCTCCGCTTTGTCTCTGCCTCTGTCTCTACTTCCCTTATAAAAATACCTGCTGGGCCAGTAAAAGGTCTTAGAGGGGAAGGCACTTGCTACCAAGCCTGACAACCGGAGTCTGATTGATACCAAGAATTGATATAGGAGAGAAGCAAATCTGCAAGGTTGTCCTCTGGCCTGTACACAAAAGCATGCACATGTGAATACAAATAAATGTAATAAAGAATGTGTCTGCCATGCTGAGTTAAGGCCTATCCTAATCTGACTTTGGTTTAACTTGATCACATTTATAAGGATTCTTTGAAAATATACTCATAAGGACTAAGAGTCAGGACTTCAACATGTCGTTTTATTGAGGACACAATTTAAGCCTAAATAATAATCCTCTTTCACCAACTATAGTTTTTAAATCAGTACCAAGTGGCTTTTATACAAGGTTCCTTCTGCTAGTGCCATTTATTTACCTAGAAAATGTAATACTATCTCAATATTTCTGCATAATAAAACAATTTGGAGTTCTGAAACCACAAAATTTATCTTAGCAATTTAATAAGAGAAAATAAATGTAACAAAAAGGGAGACAAGAGATCTTATAATAAAACCTGGTCTGTAGCTAGCTTACACTTTACAGAGGTTAATATTCACACATTTAGATGAGAGTTCAGAGAAACTGGCGGCAAAGTAAAAAGCTACGGCTGCTGTGGAAAACAATTTGATGGGTCCTCAAAAGTTACAATTGGTGAAAGAATTCCCATATCATCCAGCCACTATGAACATTTGTGAGCAAGTTTATTTAAGTACCTGTTCTGAATTCTTCAGCATATATACCCATGAGTAGAAGAGCTATATTACAATAGCCAATAGGGAGAAACAATTTAAATGTCCATAAACAGATAGATGGGCAAATAGAATCTTGTCTTTCAATACAATAGAATTTTATTCATCCAGAAAGAGAATTAAGTACAGATGCTACAAAACGGATTACCTTTTTAAATGCATGAAAGAAGACAGACACCAAAGAGTTCTTAAATGTATGATTCTATTTTTATGAAGTGTCCAATTGAGAGGAATCTATACAGATGAAGGCATATTCATTGGTGCCAGAGGCTGGACAAGGGAAATGGGGAGTGACAGCAAATGGATACAGAGTTCCATTAGGGGTGACGGACTGGGACAGTAGAGCTACTTTTGCAGTATTGTGACTATATTGGAAGTCCTTGAAGTATAAACTAAGGAGTTTTATGTTACCTGAATTTTATCTTGATAAATAGGTAAACATCTGTAACACAAAGACACACTGTTAATTTAGTGTAAAACTAACTATCCAGTTATACAAATAAATGTCCTGCTCTAGCTCAGTACTGGGATGATGATGAGTAAGTTGAGACTCTGGTTCTCCCAGTTTGCTGGGGTAGACAGAAGAGAACAAGATCAAGAGCACCACAGGGCTGAGGGTCATGTGCTCTAGGATAGCACAAGAGGTGCCAGATACCTGGACAGCCAAAAGCAAAGAAGGCACAAATTAGGGTACAGACAAGAATACCCAAGACAAATAGGGCACAGAAATGGGAAAGGACATGGCTTCCTCAAATGAAGATAAATTCTACACAAATTATACCAAGTCATTGGTAAGAATGATAAATGATGAAGTCAGAGAGCATGCAGAGACTAGATGATATGAGCCGAGGGGTCAGACAGTAGAGGAACAGGGTTATACTGGGAAGGGCCTACGAGGGTGAGGCATTCTGCAGGTAGATTAAGCACAGAGATACAATCATGTGGCTGAAGGATCTAGGGCACAGACGGACATATAATTTGAGCTATTTAAGAGTCAACACATAATGGATAGACAAGTGATACCTATGATTCTCTGCTGGGTTACACGAGGTGTTGGCATCATTTATAAAGTATCTATTGGTGAAGGAATATATTCTATGGGGAAGATTGGTTTCAAGTGAGGACCAAATGACTTTGTGATAAAACTTGGCTGGAGACATTTATAGACCAAGGGACACAAAGGTCTGGAACTCGGAAAAAGTGTGAACTGTGAATATCAATGTGGAATATTTGTCATATGGATGGATGGCAAGGGAAGACAGAAAAATGCTGCATGGTATTAAAGAACAATATGCAATGTACGGACAGAAGAGTAGGCCAGAAGTCTAAAGAAGGCCAATATTTAAGGAAAACAAAGGAGAGGAGGGAGAGAAAGAGAGCAGAAAGGAAAGAGAAGAGAAGAGAAGAGATAAGAAGGTAGGGATCACGAACAGAGAGAAGGAGAGAGTGGAGAGAGCAGAGGAGGAGAGGGAAGGGAAGCAAGGAGACTATGAAGAACTAAAGCCCTGGGTAGTCAGGAGAGGCCAGGAAAGGAAGACAAGGCCCAGGGAGAAAGCCACCTCTTCTACCTTAACAAGATACAGGAAGGGAAGGCAGTTCCTGTCAGATATAGCTTGTCCTCTATGAAGAAGCAGTCAGCTTTTGAGAATGAGGGGCTGGATAGGAATATATACTTGAATTGTCACAAAATGGGTTGAAATGGCCTTTGTGGAGAATCAGGAGCTGGTTGGAGAAATGTAGAGGACCAGCACCCAGCAGCACCAAGGAAGGTGCACATGAGAGATGAAGTAAATTGCAGGTAGTGATGACTTTGTGTTAAGCTATAAGCTAGGCATAGAAATCAGTTCCTGGGAGCCAGTGGCCAATGGTGAGGAAACTCTGTGAGGGGATGAGCTGGAATCTCAGCTATATAGCATTTCAGCACAGAGGCAGCATACATGTACTAAGAATTGGGATAAACCTGGGGAACATAAAGTCAATTTGCTGCCTACAAGCTGATTGTAACAATGCACAGAAGACAACGGCTCATTAATTAAACCAAGGCTATAGGGTTAAAAGAACACTGCATATCAATTCTATAACAGAACACGGGGATCAGCCATCTGGGAGTCTCAAGACAAAAAGGAAAGACAATGAGAAAGAAAACCCACTGATACTTTGGAAGGAGCAGGGTATGAGGTTTAGACAGTTCTGGAGAACAAAAATTGGTTAGACAGACCTGTATCTATCAGGGCCAGCCAGAGTTCTTGAGAGAAACTGGTGATATGGGAAAAATAAGTGCCCGAGTCTGCAATCTGAGCAGTAGAGATGGGGCATAGCTATGCCTGCTGAGAAACAGAAATCAGCATATACCTTCACTTGAAGCAGCTAGCTGGCAAACTCAGGTTCTTAAGTTTCAGGAGCTGAGAAAGTGCTAGCCTAAAGAATGGGAAAGTCGTTAGCTAGCTATGTGAACACAGCAAAGAGTCTGTGGCGACTTTAAGAGGTATGTGTGGAACTGAAGAAATTATCCTACAGGAGATGATATGTGAGAGAGAAAGGAAAGGATTCATGCATGCATGTGCAGAGCTTTGTTCTTCGATCAGTCTGTACGACATGGAGACTATGGAGAATGATAATATATCGTATACAAACTAAGAATAGATTTGAAGTTTCTTCACTTCAAAAAAAGTATGTGATGTTAGTTATGCATGTTTGCTACCTTAATTTAGTCACTCTACATGTATATATACTTCAAAACATCACACACACCACAACCATATACAACTTTAGTCGATTAAAAGTATGACAAATATTTTAAAGTAATAAAATAATTAAAAGGAAGATCTTTCTTCTGACTTTGTGTGTCTGTCTTCTCCATATAGTGTTCTTATATTTTTTAAGTTCTTGGATTAGCAGTACAGTGGTAACAGAAAGGATTCAGAGAAGTAGAGTGGCAATGATCCAGCAATCAGGAGGAGTGGAGGCAGCCGCCTGATGAAGGATGCCTTTGGAAAACAGGCTGAAAAGTGGCCCTCACTGAAGGTGTTTACAATAAACCCCTGCCAACTGTGAATGCAACCTTATTTGAAAAACAAAGCAAAACCAGATCACTGAAAATGTGATTAAAGACCATAAGCTGCAGGGATAATCCTGGATTACCTCAAGAGGGCCCTGAAGGTCATTACAATATCCTTAGAAGGAGGAAGAAACTTAGAAACATACAGCTGGAGGAGGCCAAGTGAAATTGAGGTAAATTGCAGGGTGTGGCTACAAGTTTAGGAGTGCTGGCTTGGCCATAAGACTCTAGAGGAGGTAAAAATAGAGTCTCTCTTGGAACCTTTAGAAAGAAAACAATTTTCTGAGGTTTTTGGACTTGTGATAGTTTAAAGGGCAGCTTCAGGAAACCACTATCCTTCCTGCCCCATTCTTCTCCCATATTAGTAACCAACACTACCATAACTTAGAATTCAAGTCAGAATCCTGGGTAGCATCCCTGACCACAGAAGGGGCTGACTCAGTAGCTTTATGCATGGAGTACTGGGGGTGCAGACGCCTTCACAGGTACTAGTCTCACTTAGTTCTAATCCTCACACAGATGCTGGCACAAAGCATTTCACCTCATACCAATGAGAATGGCTAAGATTAAAAACTCAGGAGACAGCAGCTGTTGGCGAGGATGTGGAGAAAGAGGAACACTCCTACACTGCTGGTGGGACTGCAAGATGGTACAACCACTCTGGAAATCAGTCTGGCGGTTCCTCAGAAAACTGGGGATGATACTACTGGAGGACCCTGTTATATCAACTCTCATCTTGTGGGGTAGGTTAAGTAACTTGTGCAGCAAAACTCAGGAGTATCCAAGTCCAAGCCATAGTTCTCTCTTAGATGGATTGGAGTTCACTGAGGTTTTGTGACCCTGGAGACAGCCAAGTAGAGATGTCAAACATAAAATAGGATGGGGATTTGGCCTACCTTCAGGGAAGTTCAGGGCTGGGGAGACTTCCATGTGCAACTGAGCACAGAAACATTATTTAAAGTCCTGCCTCCGAGTAGACGGCCTTGGGAGAGGGTTATAGAACCATAAAGGGGATCCCAAAGCAAGTTCACTACCCCTTGACGTTCAGAAAAGAAAGAGGAACCAATGAAAGAGCAAGAGGGCCTGGCTCAAGAGTGAGAACAACGTGGGGGTTTATGAAATGATGAAAGCCAATAGGTCATTAATGATGACAGCAAACTTACTATTTCTGCAGTTTCATATAACTGAGTCTATTCTAAAAATATATAAAAGTAATATATAAAATATAGTTTAAAAGATATGAATTGGTTAAATTATCAGTAAATTTATTAGAGGTACTTCCAAGGGCATATGGTTGTTTTACTAAAATCACATTCATTTATGTAGTTCTCTTTGTAGGGATTTGCTTAATTGAGCCATCAGACTAAACTGTGGAGAAGTAATGAAAAAGGCAAGATTCCAGCCAATGTAGGATGGCAAACATTGTACACAGAATATTAAACAGGGAAAGCCACAGACTACATCAAAGAGACTCAATATTCACATGACAAGGAAATCAATGACCTGTTCTAAACTATGAAGACTTATAGAAAGCATGTAAAAACAAACAAGCAAGCAAGCAAGCAAACCAACAAACAATAACCCCAAATTTTCTACAAGGCTACTGAACATGTACCTTGTTGGTATCAGCAACACTGTTTTGTCGGGCATCAAAGATAGTAAGTTTATGTGACTGTGCGTTAGCATCCATTATTGTCTGTAGGTATTTTTCATCTTCTTTGCAGCGTTTATCATTGGGACCCACTAGTGGCTGGCTGCAACGTGTAATTGTTGCCTGACTTTCTGGGTGAATCCATGACAACACCTAATGTTTTAAAGCAACAAATAATAAATATCTGCTGATCAATATCACTCCTAATACAATATATTATCTAATGAATTGGTAAAAAGTACAATCTCTCCTCAAGAGTTTCCTCACAGTTATGAGTGCTTAAGCTAATCCTGGTACTGTAGTGGCTAAGAGACTTAATGTGCTGGCCATGCTGAGAGAATCTGAGTACACACTCTAAAAATCCCTTTCTGCCTTTGAAATTCTATCACTCTAAATAAAATAAAACTTAAGACATATTACTAAAATCTGGTCCCATTTCTCTTTGACTGGCTACCTTCATATTTTTCTAATATAAAAAATGTATCTTTAAAATAACATAAATAGCAGGGTGAGGTCTCTTATTAAAAACAAATCTATAAATCTATCACCAGATCTCCCATTTTTCTATAGTAGTCCAAGGACACAAAATGATTCAGATGTAAATTCTAAGCAAAACCCATCCCTTCCTTCTGGGCACAGTTGTTTTATTCCCGTGTAGCTACAGAAATCCAGAGTGGGAAGAAAGAATGCATCTTCTCCAGAGTGAATGGTGCAACCAATGAGGTGTAGTGCACCAGTAAGTTCAGTCTTGTCATTTCTCTAGTCTTCTTGGCTATACCCTGAGGGCAAACCTTGAGGAAACTTTGCATACAGAAATAGGACATATACAAGGGTGAGACACATCAAGTGAATGTTTAATGAGGTATTTCTTAAGAATCAAAGATATAGTCAGGTTTATAAGCTGATTTTTCTACCTTCCATTTTGTGATTAGATCCAATGTTGTGACTGTTTCTGTCTAAATGACAAAGCTTATTACTCACAGGGACTCTGCCTTTTGCTCGAAAGGCTGCCACTTTTGAAAGGTCATCATCTTTCACACTAGTTGGCACAACAATGATGGCAGGATAGGTATCACAGAACTCATAATTACTGTTTATTTTTGATATTTTCCAACTCTCATTTGGCAAGCCCTGTAGGATGTTAGAGAAGGAAGAAGGGGAAAGAAACACTCATCTCTACTTTGAAAAAAAAAAACAAAGTATGAATCACATTTATTCATTTATAACTTGTTTATTGTTATTTAACTAATAGTGCCTCATATCAAATTAACAGCAGTCTGAATTCTTAGTCATCAAATTTGTTGCACAGCTTCTTCTCCACTACTACATATCTAACCTTTTAGTACAGACATTTAAGCTATCATAGTCCATTTGACAAGTGGCATACTCTACCTGTCTCTTATATTCAGATACTGGATCATAAACTTTCCAGCCATTAACTGGAAACTTTTCTTTATAGTTGAATGCAAATAGCACCTGTATACAAAATCCACAAAATGCATGTCAGTGTTTATTATCATATAACAGATAGCAAACCTTTGTTCATTCTGTTATTAGCTGAACACATTAGAACTCCTATTTTAATCTGCATATTTTAAAGTAATAAGTTAGAAGCCTTTCTTTCTTTTTTCTCCCTTCCTTTCTTCCTTCCTTCCTTTCACCCTCTTTCCTTTTCTTTTCCTTCCTTTTCTACCTTTTTTTTCTTTAATTCATTTTTCCAGACAGGGTCTGTCCGTGTAGTCCTGGCTGGCTTGGAACTCACTCTATAGACCAGGGTGGCCTTGAATTCACAGAGATCTGCCTGCCTCTGCCTCCCAAATGCTGAGATTAAATATGCACCACCACTGCCTTGCTAGAAGCTTTTCTTAATCATTATACAGAAGAGATAAAATTCAAACACTTGAATTTAGTTACATCACACAAAAGAGGTAAAGACTAACTCCAAAGAAATGTGTAACTATGGAATTGTTGGACATTCACAGATACATGCAGGAAAGGTTTACTTCATTGTGCTTACCTGCCCATTGGAAAGAGGAAAAGCATGCTTGTTGAGGTTTTCAAATATCCCAAGTTTTCGCTGTTCTTCCTGCTTATATGCAAGTCTCAGGTTCCTCATATCCTAGTAAATGATGAACAAAACTCAGTTATTCAACCTGGAACGAGCATTTGTTAGGCAGATGCCCTGACATAATTATATAATAGACTTTTATTTATCCCTCATTTTGTACTCTCAATTTTTCAACTAACAGAAGACAAGTTAAGAAAAATACTTCCAATGAGATTTTAAAAATTAAAAAAAAAACTGGAATAAAGGGACTGTGTATGTCAGGGAGGAGAGAAACAGAATAATTTAAAAAATAATGTTTGCATAAAAAGATGTGCAACCACATTCTGTGCATTTACCAGCCAAAGGTCTGCATGGAATTTATCGTTCAGGTCAAGCTGCTGAATGAGCCAATTACAGAATTCACTTCCTCCAGAAAAGGAAATGTTGTAGATGCTTTCCTCTACGTATTCACTGAAGGTAGTTTGCACCATGTGAAGACTGTAGCTCTCAGCAAGTCGTTGTATCAATAGAATGCTATTCCTTTATATTACTTTTTTTTAAATGCTCTCTTATCCCAATGCAAGCTTATGGCCAAATGCCCAAGCAAGCACAAGTTAGCAGAAACTATTGCATCAAGCTCTAAACAGTGTGATTTCTTTCTGTGGCAGCATTTTAAGAATTGTCTCTTAATAAATCTATGTTCCTATCAACTAACCAAGGTGTGTGTGTGTGTGTGTGTGTGTGTGTGTGTGTGTGTGTGTGTAAAACACTCTTCCTTAGCATCAAATGAAATTTGAAAATAAATAGAACCACAAACAAAGAAACAGCAGCTTGGGAAGTAAACTTATTATGATATTTATAACAGCAAAAACGAACCAAATACCCATCAGTAGGGGCTGTGGCTGAATAATGTACAGGGAAGTTAAAGACCTGTTGGAAAGAAACTATAGCTCTATATGCACTGGCCAAAAGAAATACCAAGATACACAGTCACAGGGGGAAAAAAAGGTGCAGAACCACATATACACACTATCATTGCCTTCCCCCCACCCTCTGCCCTGCCTTTTTGAGACAAAGTCTCACTATATAACCTTGGCTGGCCTAGAGCTTGCTATGTAGACCAGGCCAGCCATGAATTCACAGAGATCTGCCTGTCTCTGTCTCCCAAGCGCTGGTAGTAAAGGTATGTGCCACCACATGGCTCATTGCTTCTTTCAAAGAAATGTTTCCATGCAGAAGGTATCTGTGCAGTGTTTTATTAGGCATTGGTTACTCTGTCTATAAAAGTGAAGTACAGGAGAGAAATACTTGACATTTTACTATATACAGCTTTTGTACTTTGGAATTATGAATCATCTTGTAAAAAAATAAAATGCAGGCTAGAGAGTTGACTCAGTAGTTAAGAGTACTGGTTCTTCTTCCAGAGGTTCAATTCCCAGCACCCACACTGCAGCTCACAACTGTCTGTAACTCCATTTGCAGGAGATCTGATCTGATGCCCTCTTCTGGCCTCCACAGGCACCAGGCAGACATCCGTATAGCCAAAACACCTATACATATAAAAATAATGTCATGTGTGGTGGTACATGCCTTTTATCCCAGCAGTCAGAAAGCCGAGGCAGAGAGCAATCTGAGTTTGAGGCCAGCCTTTTCCACATAGTGAGCTCCAGGTCTTCTAAGGCTACTCAGTAAAAACTGATGATGTGAAAACAAACAAACAAACAAGCAAACAAAACAAAAATCTATAAAAAATAAAACCCCATACCTTGTGAGGTTCTCAGGCATGAATTGGGAGCCTGGTCTTCATAATTCCAGGCTACCAAGTATTTAAATCAGCTGTCAGCAAATACCCACGCCAGCCATAAAATACCTTAAAATACCATAAAATACATAAAAGAACTACAGTAGCATCGTTTCCTGACATGCCTGCTTTTCAAGCCACACTGGCTATGCACATACTGTGGTAACTCACTTGTTGAGTGTTTAGAAATACTCGGAGGGGAGGAAAAGCATTCCAAGCCATAAGAAAGCAAGTGCAACGAATGAAGCACGTAGCTTAGAATGTGCTGGGGTACCCTATGTGCTGCCACCCTGGAAAGGGGGAGTGAGAGGGGGAGGGGCTGAGATTTACTGACTTTGGTGTGTGAAGAAATAGGCATGTGACAAATATGAACATCTACAGGAAAGCCAGCCGGAATGGCTGACAAGGATATGGGGAGAGGATCTCTTGCTATAGTCTGAGAGTGGGAAGGCCCTAAAGAATTATGAAAAGGGGCCAGAGATGGAGTTCAGTGCTAGACCACTTGTCTAAGATTCATGAGATCCTGGCTTTTAAGCGCCCCTCAGTGAGGGTGGGGAAGTTACAAGAGAAGGAACAGCTTTAAAAACCACAGACCTATTCAATTCACCTTGGGCCCTGCATGGCAGCTGTTCACCTTCCTAGGCAGCTGCTTGCCATGCTGCCACAGGTAGAGCTTGTCCAGGAATGGGAAAGAGCTGCCATGTAGGGCCAATTGTGAGTCCAGACTGTGTGCTTGAGCCAAGCAGGGGTGGAGATGTCTTCAGACTCCAGCAAATCAATAAAATAAACAAAAGTTCAAATTCCAAGTTTTGAAGAAATGCTGACAGTTCTGCAGACAGGATACATCTCCTGGCATATTAGGTTAGTTTTTAGAGAATTGTCTTATATGACTTAAAGTCACTAGGCATAAAACCTATTCATTTGAGGTATTTCGTTTGATGACCATCAATAATATCATTCCACACATTCCTATCTAACTTCTTGAAGGAAGGGAAAAGAAAAAGCATGAGCCTAGTAGTTCAATGTAGAAAGTTGCAACATAGCCAAAAACTTCAATCAGAAAACTGTGAGAGAGGGTATCAAATTCTACAGTGGTTTATATTCACTGACATAAGATATGAAGGCGGTTTTACCCTGCGAACAGTACAAATTATTCCTATGATCCAAAGATCATAAGGGCCATGAGTCTGAATGAGTAGAGAATGCTCTGCCTCATGTTGGTGTTTACTGGTGTTTGCAGCCTACCTTGCACACAATCTCTATACCACAAGAATTATCCCCATGGCTCTGTGCACCAATCTTCTCCACTCTACTGATCACTCCAAGAGGAACATCAAGGATGAAATGTGGGTCCTAGGGATGAAAATTAAACACCTATCAAAGTCACTCAACACTTTTCATGTTTTAAGTTGCTCCAGAGTTATATATTTGTTTACTATGAAGTACAATTATCTTTGCAGTTAAGAAGCTGGCATCTGAGAGACAGTATACCTCAGGAGGTCTATACCCAAACCACAGTGATAATTCTCCCCCAAGTCTAAATGCAACTTTAACAATTTTGATTAAGAACCAATGTCTCTTCAAATTTACTGTTCCGTATCCCTCTGATAAGAGTTCAGGGGACTTTTTATTTTTGTCTTTTACTGTTCATAAGATCCTAAAAACAAAGCATACTTTAAAAACTTACCCTTTCTACATTTTTGAAGTACATTTTAAAGTCAGTCACTGTCAGGGTTCCACTTACTGCTCCCATAAATGGGCAGATATAAATGACGTCTTTCACTGAAAGAACAAAACCAAAGTAGCAATGACTGACTCTTATAGACTTGTACTTCAGTAACATCCGCTTTGAGTTTCCAAATACATATGTATGATCCAGTATTCTAGGAATTGAAAACTTTAAGGAATTATATCAATTATTATTTCATATAATAACATAGATAGATAGTCTTCTGATATACTTCAAAACTCTGAATTGCTACCTAGTGATGCTTTAAGTAAAAAGCCTTATAGTAATGTTTATTTTGTCATTTTTTCCAGATAGTTAATATTTTCCTTGGTTGAAAAGTTGATAATGCTCAAAATATTAATTATACTCAGAAGACACTGGGCTATCAGTCTATAAAATGCTGCAACCTAAAATTCTTAAAAGTTAAACAATGTCTTTTTTAAGAGAAACTGCTTTGCAGCTGAAGAAAACTTGCACACCTTCAATGAAATAGAAAAAAGTATTCTTCCACAGAGTGAAAGTATAGCTCAGTGCCTGAGACCTTAGGTTATTATCCTCCAGGAGGAATGTTTGTTTAAAATTCTTTATTAACCGGACATGCCTTTAACCTTAACAAACCATCACTTGGGAGGTAGAGGCAGGTAGAGGCAGGAAGACCTCTGTGAGTTCAAACCAGCCCGGTGTACACAGTGAGTTACAAAACAGCCATACTGAGACTCAAAGTTAACTTTCTGTTTGTTATCAATCAAGTGTACACAGCATATTTAATTCCCACGAATATTAAAAGATTCATATCTACCATAAAGGTTGTGCGTCTTTATGGCTTTCTTAAAGTGCCATCCTCCTGCAATCTTGGAGTGACCAAAACATACATAGTTACAGACAGACATAAGTCATGATAGGATGATTCAGCTGTCAAAGCACTGTCCTTTTTTTCTATAATTTAATATACTGACTGTCTTCTGTTGCTGGGGTTCTGGGTATACTATAATTAGGCATAGTTCAGCTCATAAGAAGTGGGGACATGTGAGATTTCGACACAGAAAAACCATCATTACACTATAGCCTGGTTAATGCTTCTACAATGATATGGACACACAGGGATGGTCCTCAATTAAGAATTACCCTTGCTCAAGTCACAGAAACAGATGAAGGAGGGAAGGAAACAGAATAAGGAGAATGGCTGGCTAGTTGTTAGAAGTTTGCTACTATGGCTACATCATGAAGCCAGCCAGATAAGTTGGCAGGGAATGCGCCAATAAATGCATCTATAGAATGTCAAACCACCATCAATATACTATCCTTAAAAGATAAAAATAAAAACAATATCCAGCGGGTTTATAGCATATGTACGAAGAAAATGGATGATAATAATAACAAAGACTTGAGGGGAAACATGAGAATATGCTCTTGAACAGTTCCTATGCTACACATAAAGAAGTATAGAGCTGTGCAGGGTGTGGTAACACACACACAGACACAGAGACACACACACAGACAGACAGACAGACAGACAGACAGACAGACACACACACACACACACACACACACACACACACACACACACACACAGTCAATCCTGCTACTGGGGAAGCAGGCATGGGTGGATCTCTGTGAGGTCAAGGGCAGCCTAGTCAAAATAGAAAGTTCTAGGCTAGGCAGGACTACATAGTGAGACCCTGTCTCAAAAAAGTATAAAATGACTTGAAAATATCATACATAAATGATGCAAAGCAAGTAATAAATTAAAAAAAATTGTGGCAACTATCCAGACAGAAGAGATAAAGTATATTCTGAGCAAGTACTAATTAACTAAGAAGGGTCAAGCTCAGTGGCACAGTGTTTGCCTGACAAGCATTAGGCTCTCAGTTCAGTGCTCAGCACTGTAACAAAGAAAGAAATAAAAAAGAGTACTCAATTCAACTAAAACATGACCAACAAGACAAAGAAGAAAGCAAAAACTAAACAAGACAAAAGAAAAAAATAAGTTGATGAATTTAAAATTAATTATATTAATATAACATCTTAATGACCTAAACACAAGAAACAGATTATCAGATTGCAGACAAAAAACATGATTGCAACTATCTGTGCCTCAAAACCCACTTTACATACAAGTGAATGAATAAACAAAATATGGCATATACACACAATGGTAGTGTATTTAACATAAAGAAGGTAAAATCATGATATTTATAGGAAAATGAATGCAACTGGAGAGTGTTAAGTAAAATAAGCCACATTCAGAAACACATAAATACCACATACTTCCTATCATATGCACATCCTAGATGGAATCTGTGTGGCTCATGTGTCTATGGATTTAGACCATGAAATTAGATGGGAAACTAAAAGGTAGGGGAAAGAGGTCATGGGGGTCGAGAGGGGAAAGAGAGCAAGAGAATGTATGTGACCTGGAAGCAGGATGGGGCCTACCATGGATAGGAAAGGCACCAACCAAAAGGACTGGGGCTGTGGAATGGTAGAGCAGTAGACAAAAGAGGCTCTAAAAGGACAAAGCATGGGTTAGGGTTGGAGTTGGGGTTAAGGGTGGAGTTAGGGTTAGGTTTGGGATGCTTGACTAACACGGATAAAGCCCTAGATTTGACTTCTGCTGCTGTATAAACCAGATGTGGTGGTATACACCTATAATCCCAGCACTCAAGAGGTTGAGGTAGAAGGATCAGGAGGAGTTCAAGACCAACTTTATTTACATGGTTGGAGGATAATCTGGGCTACATAAGATGCTGTCTCAGAATAAGTATGTATGAAAACACCATAATGAAACCTATTATTTAGTATGTGAATTTACAAAACTAAAAAAGACATGAATACATTAATATTGAAAATAGGTCAGTATTCTGCTAGCAGCTTCAGATGAAGATGTAGAACTCTCAGCTCCCCTTAACCATGCCTGCCTAGACACTGCCATGTTTCCACCTTGATGACGGACTGAACTTCGGAACCTTGAAGAGGAGAAAGACAATTGATGCTGGTTAGCTAGAGCTAAGAAATTAGCAGTGATTAAGAAGAGATCAGCAGGACTGATGGGGTTAAGAGCACTGACTGCTCTTCCGGCGGTCCTGAATTCAATTCTCAGCAACCACATGGTGGCTCATAACCATCTGTAACAGGGACTCAATATCCTGTGTTCTAGTGTGTCTAAAGACAATAGTGTACTCATATAAATAAAATATATAAATCTTTTTTTAAAAAAATCACCACCATCATTACTGAGATGAAATCTTGTGGGAAGAGTTTTCTCAGAGCACAAAAAAGCTGTGTTCTAGAGACAGGCTGCAGCTGTATACTTGGTTATCCAGGTGGTACAGGTTTTGAAAGCATGAGAGTGTCATGAAGAGCAGTTGAGGCTCAGCACTGTGAGAGGCCAGGGAAGACCATTGGTGAAGGTGCAGCCTCAGTTGCAGCTGACGGCCCAGGACTGAAGGGGTCATGCAGAGGAGTTGAGGCTTGGCACCATGAAG
Organism: Apodemus speciosus; assembly: GCA_002335545.1. Lineage (NCBI taxonomy): Eukaryota > Metazoa > Chordata > Mammalia > Rodentia > Muridae > Apodemus > Apodemus speciosus. Next base: position 184,325 of record BDUI01001001.1, read on the forward strand.
AGAGCCTGTGAGAGGCTACTGGTGAAGTCTAGTTGGAGCAGAAGACCCCAGAGTATTGGAGATGCCAGTACCATGGGATGACCAAGAACAGCAGCGGCAGTGGAGTAGATCAACCTGAGCTTAGAGTACTACAGAGGGCAGAGATAGAGAAGTGACACCAGCCCTTTGGAAGAGCCCAGAAGATCATGTGTGGATCCCAGACACTGAAACAAGAAGCTGTAAAATCAAAGTTGCCAGAGACTCCAATGTTTGAGATACCAGAGCTGTGGGCGATCTGCTGAGGAAGCTGCTACCAGGGAGTGGGACCCGCCCAGGAGAAAGAAGTTTGTTGCAGTCAACAAAGATGAAAAAGGAGTTGGAGATCTGAAGACTGCTTTGACATCAGCCATGGAGATGCAGAGTTTGGAGTTTGCCCAGCTGGTTTCCTGTCTAGCTTTGGGGATTACAGTTAAGTGATTGGATGAATCACTGTTGAGAGTGCTATAGACTATGGGGGCTTCAGAAGCTGCACTAAATGTAGTTTGCATTATTCTATATTTAGGTGTGGCCCTCCATAGGCTTATGTTTGAACAAGCATATGGGGGCCAGGGAGTGGTATGTGGTGGTGTGTATATGCTCGGCTCAGGGAGTGGTAATTTTGGGAGGTGTGGCCTTGTGAAGCTCCTAGCTGACTAGGAGCCAGCATTCTGCTTGCAGCTTTCAGATGAAGATGTAGAACTCTCAGCTCCTCCTGCACCATGCCTGTCTAGACACTGCCATGCTCCCGCCTAGATGATCATGATGGACTGAACTTCTGAACCTGTAAGCAAGTTCCAATTAAATGTTGTCCTTATAAGACAGAAAAAAGAAAATAGGTGTATTAAGTTAATTAGGAGAAAGCTATAATATCTATAATAATATTGAACAAAGACTTTCAGAGCAAAGACTATAACCAAGAATAAAGGAGGTAATTTTCTATTAGCCACATAGTCAATTAATCACAAGGACATAATAATTACAAACATTTATAAGCCTAGAACTCAGAACACAGAAGGGAAAGAGATTTATCTTCAATGAGACACAGATATCCACAATAAAGGAGAGAAAGGCAGGTTGAGGAAAGACACAGAAGGTTCAAATGATACCAACGAATTCAACCTAATTGACATTTATAGAACATTCCAATCAATAATAGCATAGCACATGTTCAGTTCTACAGTATACAGAACACTCAAAAGACCACATTATAAGCCATAATACAAGTCTTGGGATAAATTCAAATCATGAAATTTATGTTTCCTGAATACAAATGGAATAAACTTAAAAACCAACAACAGAAGAGCATTTGAGAAATTCATAAACATGCAGAAATTAAACAACACATTAATTTTGCTGTGTTGGTGGTATTTCTGTTTGTTTTTCAGACAAGGCCTCATCTAGCATGAGCTGACCTCAATATATATATATATATATATGTGTGTGTGTGTGTGTGTGTGTGTGTGTGTGTGTGTGTGTGTGTGTATGTATGTATGTATGTATGTGTATATATATATATGCAGATG
>BDUI01001002.1:0-10855 GCA_002335545.1 Apodemus speciosus
AAAAAAAAAAATAGAAAAGTGATGTGATTAAAGGTCCCTGAGGTAAAACTGCTTCTCTGGATCTCTCCGTCCGAAAGGCTCTGCTCTCCTGCTCTCTTTATCTTTGAAAGCAGAATGTATAAAATAAGTGCTCCTTTAGTATTAAGCATTTCAAGATATCTAGTACAATTAATAAATTTAATTACCATTTCTAATGTCTTGTCAATATTCAAAGCTGACCGATAAACTTTTGATTTACTACTTGATTTTAAAATCTGCAAGTCAAAAATGTGGTTCTCAAATTTGTTCTGAGCTAGAAGCACTGTATGAATGATGCCGTAGCTTTTAAAAACTGTCTCAAGCATATCTTTTTTTTTTTTTTTTACAAAACATTTATAATGCTTTTTTGACTTCCAGAAGAATTATACAAAATTGTAATCTCTATCCTGTTAATATCTTTATATTGACTATTTTGTGTGCAGAAATAATTTGTGAAAAAAACCTTCAGAGCAAATTGAAAATAACACCGTCAGAAACACAGATTTACAGCATGCTATCTGTATTTTAATAACACAATTAAAATGCAGAAATATGAAAATGTATTTTTGTTTTTTAAATTGTAATTTAGGCAGACTATTTTTGTTGGAATGAAAAAAAAAGCTGTTTTTTTTTTTTTTTTGGTGGGGGCAGTCTGAACTGAACACGCAGGTATTTCCACGGACTTGAGTCCTTTTTAGTCATCTAAGAAAAATTCCAGAAGCACAGGCTAATAAAAGCATCCAGTATTTTCAGTAGTTTGACATATGAAAATATTTTTAATGTTCTTGACTTCAACGTGAATTTTAGCTGGACTTATAAATCACTTTCAAAAAACTGTCTGAATTTGTTAAATATAGCTGTATATTTCTTAACATTACTTGCTTTTCCAAACCATATACTATAATTAAGCATTTTAAATCATTTTATTTCACATACATAGAGAGATAGATAAATATACAAACAGACATATATTCAAATAGTCTAATTTAGAAAAATATTTAAAAAGTGGTTGGACAGAGCAACATATTTTTGAAAAGCTGCCGGTCCAGGATATTGTGTTTTTAAACTCTCTGAATTAAGGGTCAAAATTTTTCTCTCAGGCAATCTAAAGGTTCAGAGTACTTAGACCTTMACAGAATTAAATTTTAAAAAGCAAACAGTATATTTTTCATCAATTAAAACRGAGACCCTAGAAGCTTTAGCGTGGGTTTGGCTCTGTTTTGTTTTGCTTTCCCCATGAGGTAGCATAAATTAAGTCATAAAGAATAGGGGACCCTTATTTAACATAACTGAAGGCCCACCAATTATATTCATTCACTATTTGTCACTATTTCTCGGTTTATTTCTGGAGACCCTTTTCAAAAACCGCGTTAGAATGAACACATTTCCATGCTAAGATTTTTTTCCTACTTATTTCTATGTAATATTATTTCTTTCAGTTTGCGAATGTAAAAATCTTTTAAATGCAAATGTAAACAGAAGCCCCACCACACTCCGGGCTCATTTTCTATGCCTTGGGACTGAAGTTAACATCCTGCACCCTTTTATCCTTAAGGCTGCTCCTACCGCTTAAAAATTCCTTTTCTGAGAATAATATGGCCAAACATATTTTCCACGGTGATCTAAAAAGGGACGACTGTCTTGGCAAGACAGTGACAATCACAACACACAGCTTAATTTTTCATTAGCACTTCGATAAATGATAAAAGGGGAAAAAATGAAAAGGTAATCGTGTTTAAAAGGGGAGAAAGCTGCAGGGTTTCACGAACTGTATTTCAAATGCAGCCCCTAAGGTCTTGGGGTGACCTGCATTCCCCCATGTTTCAAGGCTGCTTCCATTCAAACCTTCCCTTTTCAATTAAAGGTATTATTACAAAGCTAACAATATTCATCTGGCTGCAATATCCAGACCGCCCCTATCTGAGAGCAGGATCCTGAGGCTCTGAAAGCCAAAGCCTCCATCAAAAACAAACCAAATACAGCAATCTTTCTGGAACATTGCTTTGAAAAAGAACAACAACAACAACAAAACCCTACACTGCTAGGCGAGGCAAAGCTCTCGTCAATAAAATCAAAAGCCATGTGCTATTTTGGGGGGTTAATTTTCACATCCGCATCATTCTTATTTTTTTATTTTATTTTTTTAGAGAAGCTTAATTTCCTGTGTGGGAAATGGAAAACGAAGAGCCTAGCACCTTGCAGTATCACCAACATGAGCCCTCGGGGGAAAAAAACAGCAAACCAATTACTCGTAGAGTACATGGCCACAGCAAGGACTGAGGCCATTGGAAGAAAAATAGTGGGAAATAAAATGAGCAGACCACACACCACACACACACACACACACACACACACACACACACACTCCTTCCTGGGGGGCGGGGCGGGAGGGTTGCTCTGCAAGGATTTGAGTCAGCTAACCACCCACCTGGCCCACAGAACCAAAGTGAGGCCATTGCAGGGAGGGGAGGGGGGAGAGTGCCAAACAGAACATAACAAAACAAAAAGAAGGTTGGAGAAAGGCCTAGGTTCCAAGTCCTCGTGTGAAAACATTAATAAATCGAGGCTGCCCGTCGTGCAGTCGAGGACAGATGGTGAGGTAGAAGAACTAGGAGGCCCAGGAAGTGAGAAGGCAGGGCCAGGGTTGATACTGTGGTCCCCATTGGGGGTCGTAGGTGCCCCATGATCCCTGGCCAAGCACCCCTTCTACTTGTATCACTCCTAGTCGTCGTCGCCTTGTTGTTGTTGTTCTTTTTTTTTTCTTTTTAGACAGAGAGACAGACAGAGACAGACAGACAGGCAGAGCCGCAGTGCACACGGTGTGTGTGTCTGGGGAGGCCGCCAGGAGACTCACCGCAGCAATGCTACGTGAATGCAGAGGGCTGGAGGTGGTGTGACTACTCACTTGCTCGGCTAACAGCTGCCGGGTTTGGATGGAATTATTCCGCAACAACAAGAAAGCGTCGGTTAAACGCCTGGTGGCCATGTCTCACCCTTTGTGAGCCCCCTCTCAGGGTCCCCCACCCCCTTTATAGTCCTGATTTTTCACTTTCTTTCCCTTGGTCTGGCCTAGCTGATTCCACTCTTGCATAGAAACCTCTCTTGACAAAGCCTTAGGCTTTTACGGCGCAATTTTGCGCTCCGCCAAAGCGCAAAGACCCCTCCCCAAATAACCACCTCGGCTTTCCAATTGTCTGACTCCCCCTACTCAAAGGCTGGCTCAGATCTCAAAGCACTTGAATCCCCCCAATCCTGGCGTAGAAATCTAACGTCCTGGAGACCCCTCCCCAATCCAGCCCTGGATGTACAAGCGTCTAACGCGCCAATCCGGTTAGGGCATGGAAAAGACCCCTACCCACTCATTTTCTAAGACCTCCCCAAAGGTGCTGGCGCCCTAACCCTAACTTAGAGCGCCTGCGTGTCTGGCATGTGGCTCTAACTCCGAGTTTTGGTTAACTCTCCTCACAAAAGGCCTGCTCCAAACAGGACCAAGCCCAGAACTACAAAGGAGCGTCTACAGCTCCCTTAAAACCGACTCAGCCTTCTAAGGCTCAGCCCGACCTGACCCCTTTCTTTCCTCTGTGGACTGGTCCTCCAGGGCCAGCAGGCTACAGGCCTCCACGAGGACCTCACTGCCTGCCTCCCCAGCCTCCTCACTCCTCTTCGCCGGCACCCTCCTTTCCAGAAAGAGGCTGCAACCCTGCCCAAGGCCGCTTCCGTGCAGTGGTCCCGGGCTCTAGCATTCCCCCGGCCCTCTTCCTGTCCGTTCCTCGCGGGTGCCCCCCTGCGACATTCATGAGATTGCTTGCAACGTTCCGGGAATGGGAGCTCCCTTATTGCCCTGCCTCGGGGATGGGACTGCTCCGCCCTCTCTGGGGTATTTCCCGGGGTGTCCTGTTCCCCTTGTCCTAAGTGTGTTGAGGCTCTGGGGCAGGCGTCCTGGCCCAAAAAAGGCTTCAAAAACTTGGCCCTGGAGCCGAAAACCACCACTGGGGTCCAGGCAATCGTGAACTTCTAGTAGGACTGTCAAGCAGGAAGAAATGTGGATATGTGGCTCTTGCAGCGCCTAGTCCTGCGCGGGGGCGGAGAGAAAGTGGAAGAGTCTGCCTCTGCAGGCCAGGCACGCTCCACTGCAGGCGGCTGGCGCTGCTGAGATGGCCTTCCTTTTTTATTTTTTTTTAAACTGTGAAAAAAAAAAAAAGAAAAGAAAATTATCCGAAAAACAACCAGGCCAGGGGAAAAAAAGAAAAGAAAATTTTAAAAAATAGCTTGGGCGCTGGGCCTTGCCAGCCTTGCTACGGGCAGTGGTCAGGCACCCACACCTGTGCCCAAGTGGGAAAGGTCCCTAAACTTAGACACCCCCCCGCCCCGGTCCCACTCCTCCAAAAAGAACTTGTGGCTATGCCCGAGTTTCCTTGATCTGGGGTTTCCGGTCGCCTCCTGGTCTCTGGAATCACACAGCCAACTTGCTGCTACCCTGGCTTGGGAGTGGGGGGCGTCTCCCAGGCGCCCCCAGGGCTGCAGCTGCTGCATTCCTAGAACAGAGCAGCTCCAGAGGCCGGGGTCACCGGCAAGCCTGGATGGCAGACCCCATCTGCAGCACGAGTTTATGGTTATTGCCCTCAATCTTGCTCTCAGCTTTGGGGTCTGATTGGGAACAGYTTGGCCTCACTTGAAGGTCCCCAGTGTCTCCCGGGTGCCACGAGGCAGGCAGGCAGGCGTGGGAGCCGCGCGTAGGGTCAGGCTCACGAGCCACGGGTGATTTTTCTTCTCTTAAGAGCGCGTGTTCCTGCGTTTGTGTGCAACTTAGTATTCGTGTGAAAAAGTATCTTTGAGGCACATAACACAATGAATGCATGGAGGAATCGAGGCGCCAGCGAGCAGCGGTATGAGCTGATAGTGAGGACGGTGGGGACCGGCTTCCTATGCCGAGCTCCTTGGAAACAGCGGCGCCCACTCCCCCGCAGCGGTCGACGATCAGCGNAGCAGGAAGAAATGTGGATATGTGGCTCTTGCAGCGCCTAGTCCTGCGCGGGGGCGGAGAGAAAGTGGAAGAGTCTGCCTCTGCAGGCCAGGCACGCTCCACTGCAGGCGGCTGGCGCTGCTGAGATGGCCTTCCTTTTTTATTTTTTTTTAAACTGTGAAAAAAAAGAAAAGAAAAGAAAATTATCCGAAAAACAACCAGGCCAGGGAAAAAAAAGAAAAGAAAATTTTAAAAAATAGCTTGGGCGCTGGGCCTTGCCAGCCTTGCTGCGGGCAGTGGTCAGGCACCCACACCTGTGCCCAAGTGGGAAAGGTCCCTAAACTTAGACACCCCCCGCCCCGGTCCCACTCCTCCAAAAAGAACTTGTGGCTATGCCCGAGTTTCCTCGATCTGGGGTTTCCGGTCGCCTCCCGGTCTCTGGAATCACACAGCCAACTTGCTGCTACCCTGGCTTGGGAGTGGGGGGCGTCTCCCAGGCGCCCCCAGGGCTGCAGCTGCTGCATTCCTAGAACAGAGCAGCTCCAGAGGCCGGGGTCACCGGCAAGCCTGGATGGCAGACCCCATCTGCAGCACGAGTTTATGGTTATTGCCCTCAATCTTGCTCTCAGCTTTGGGGTCTGATTGGGAACAGTTTGGCCTCACTTGAAGGTCCCCAGTGTCTCCCGGGTGCCACGAGGCAGGCAGGCAGGCGTGGGAGCCGCGCGTAGGGTCAGGCTCACGAGCCACGGGTGATTTTTCTTCTCTTAAGAGCGCGTGTTCCTGCGTTTGTGTGCAACTTAGTATTCGTGTGAAAAAGTATCTTTGAGGCACATAACACAATGAATGCATGGAGGAATCGAGGCGCCAGCGAGCAGCGGTATGAGCTGATAGTGAGGACGGTGGGGACCGGCTTCCTATGCCGAGCTCCTTGGAAACAGCGGCGCCCACTCCCCCGCAGCGGTCGACGATCAGCGRGGACTGCTCGGGGAACGACAAGCAGCCCAGACCCCGCTGGGGCCATAGAGCCATGCACTCGGCTGCTCCAAAACCACAGGCCCCGGGTTTATCTGGTGGAGGGAAATGAGAGGAACCCTGTCTGTAGACCCCAGGGGATATTTGTGTAGTGAGGGAAGAGTTCCGGCAGCCCACCCCGCTGGTGAGAGCTGACCCCAGTCACGTGACAAAGCCCCCTCCTCCTCCTCCTCCTCCTCCTCCCCCTTCTCCTCCTTTCTGTGCATACAGCATTAGTAAACAACCGCCGAGCCTGTCTCCCGCAGGAACATTGGATTAGAGCTGTGGGCCTGTTCTCCTCCATTCTCGAGAGCACACATCGGCCCCCCCGAGCCCCCCTGCAAAGCAGGGGCTTGTTTACTTCTGGCTAGAACCTGATCTCCCTCCCACGCTGGACGTCTGTGTTTTAGTCATCTTTGTACCCACTGCCATCTCATCTGGCTTGTAACAAGCTCCGAATAAATGGTTTTTAAATATGTGCACGAATATTGGAGACCTGAGATTTAAGTTCCCAAATGCTCTGTCCTCCATCCAGTGTCCCTAAAGCCTTAGACCCTTGTAATGTATATATTTTAAACACATCTACATGTCCAGTTTACATAATCCTTGCAATCAGTGGCCTGTCTACCTCTCTAGGGTTATTGTGCAGATCAAATACATGCACGTTGTATTTGATGTCAGGTTCTGGACAAATATTATATAGAATGGTAATTTATTCATTTTCTGCATTCAGCAAGCTTAGCAGAGTTATTCCTGCTGTTGTGTTCCAGCTCATGATGACGACCCTTCCTAGTGAATCTTAAATATTTATTGTTGGACATTTAGGAAAACCAACCAAGCTCGCRTCTCCTTGAGAGAAAYGAACAGTGTTCTCACATATGAATAATAGAACAAGAATCCTCTTATTCTCAAAACMSGCACCTCRAGCAACTCCAGAGCTCAGAAACGGGGAGATGAAGAAGCCAGGAGCTGAGCACAAGCCGGAAGGCAGCCCTAGCCCTGTGGAAGCACAGGGTTCTGGGCATGAATTAGTGTTAAGAGCTGGGGAGAAGGCATGTCTGTTTGCTCCTCTGTGGTCATGGCCATGTAGGCTCTGCCCCACATTACAGGAGAGCAGGGGAGGGGGTAAATCATTATATCCAAGGTTCTTAGCTGTTTTAATTTTTTTTTGTCAAGTAGCTTCAGATTTTTTTTTAAACATTCCCTCATAGCCAAGTATGTGTTACCCTGAAACTGAAAACTAGGTTGATGGTTTTATATTAAAAGCTTTCACTGTGACTCACTCTTGGCCCCGGGTAGGATTCTGCAATAGTCCCTAAGCTTACAGAGCCTTGGTGTCTCGTTACTTGGCCTTCAGACCTACTCTCTAATGTTTTGCCAGTGGGTCCAAGAAGTCCCTTTTGGGAACAAGTGTTCCAGTGTCTACTCATCCTTCTAATCAGTGCCCGAAGGGGGCCGTAAGCATAGACTGTCACTGTGAAGCCAGGCTGCCAGCCGAAGCAGGCTCTTAAGAGCAGGCGAGTGGCTTGACAAGATGGCTTCCCAGCACTGTGACATTCACACAGCCTTTAGGAAAGAAATGTAAAGGAGATACAGCTGGGAAAGCCCTTAATCCCAGCTCAACCCAGTGAGCATGATGGGAATGTGTTCCTGCAGCCGTCCGGCCATCTGAAAACACTGGTTGGGTTCCACGCTCCCAAAGAGGAAGGCACAGTTATGGGAACTGAACGCCATCCAAACACATGTTGGGGATTCTTGTTTAATGGTTTGGGAATCCAGATGTGTCTGTTCCTTCCTAGGACGGGAGTTTAGCGAGTCCCGATGGACAGCACTGAGTTCTGACCTTTTAAAAAGGCAGGTGGCCGTTCTCACCCCCAGATGAGGAGCAAACCTTCCTAAGCTCCCCATGCCTATGAAATGGCTCCCGTGCACGGATCTGACAGGCAGGCCAGGCAGACAGGAAACAGCAGCTTTGCATTCCGTCTGCCTAAATTGTTGCTCACAACCTCAAGGGTTTCTGACCCCAGAAAGCACCCTAGCTCTGCCTTCAGCTCTGATGCTCATCCCACCACGGAGAATGAGAAGAGGCAAGGCTTTGTTTCATGCAGAGCCCATTAGCCTTCTGTCCTAGACAATTCAATTCTATACGCGTTTCTCAAACCCTGCTGGTGGCAGGGGCTAGCTGTTGGTCAAGGGGGACGAACAGACCCAAACTCTTGCCCTCAAGGGATTTTTTTTTTTTGCCTTTCCATTTCGAGTGCCCAAATTCTAACTTCCATCACGTGTACATTTCCAGCAGYCCCATGACAACCACACGTCCCCTCTTCCCCTTCACCCATCCTCCACGGTGCAGCAACTGTGACCTTTCCCTTCCAGAGCGCAAATCTGATCATGTCACTGCCTGATCGAGGCCCCGAGACAGCTCCCTCTGGCCACAGCAGCCTTTTCAAACAGACTGCACAAAGCAGGTGCTTTCTCAGCTGGGCTATTGCTGATATTAAGTACAGACAGTCTTGGCTGGCAGAAAAATTAAGCTAATGGATGGACTAGTCTCCTTCTTGAGTATTTTCTCTCCTCATTTTCTCTTCAAGTGTCGGTCCCTGCTATCACATGGCTGTATTAGAATATAGTGTGGGAGCTGATCTGATTTATTCCAGGAGCGTTCATTTAATCACCGGCCCATCACCCAGCTCCCATGGACCCGTCATTTCTGGTATTGGGCTTGCAGGGTCTCCATTGTGTCCCTCAGCAGAGAGCCCCTGGGATGGAGGGCCAGCATCCAAAACCCTTTCCAGCTGGCCCCACAGTGAAAGCTGCTTCCCCCCCCCCCCCCCCCCCACAGCTTCATTTAAGGGCCTTTCTTTGCAAGAGTGGGCTCTTCCTGGTCTGCTTGGAAAACATGTCCTTCCAGATTGAGCGCCCCCTACAGTCTGGTGCAATAAAGGTCTAGGGAATGGATAGAAAGGTAGGTAGATGGGAAGATGGATGGATTCCTATATGGAGAAATGAGAGTGAATGCATTTAGTACCAGAAAACTCCATAAAGACAAGATACCAAGTGGGTGGCGTGAACGGAGACAATGGAAGTTGAGTCTGCATCCAGCATGGTTTTTCAGCCACGCCTGCACCTTCCTAGGCCCGGCCTGGCCTTTCTAGAAATGGCTTCTTTGAACAACCCAGATCCACTCAATCTAAAGCCACCTTCTTAATGAATCCTTGTGGGGAGTGGACTCTCTTTCTTCAGAACCCACATTTGGTCAACCTCAGGGCTCACATAATATCTAACATCCTGGTTTTTGGTCTCCGTGGCCAACCAAGCAAGGGGCCTCTGGAACAACACGTAGCAGCAAAGCATATCCACATTTCTTTTGTTGGGATGATGTTAACACGTGTGGCCTCAAATAAATCAGTTCCCATCATAACCATCGCCCTTGGCAGGAGCATACGGCTGCCGTGTCTCGTAAGTGTGACTCGCTCCTTGTGATATAAAGGAAATCATTGTCCTTTTGCACTGATGGGTATTGAGATGCAGCCAGATTGTCTAGTTCTAGTTTTGAGGTTTGTTTGGGTTTTTTTTGTTGTTGTTGGTGGTGGTGGTTTGTTTTTGTTTTTGTTTTTAATAACCACTGACCTGCTCTGGCAATTGGTGCAGTGTGCAAGTATAGAGCCAGATTTCAGCCTTCTCCCTGATGCCACTTCGTTAGCAGAACCTTCTCATTAGCTGTGAGGCCCTGTGTAGGTCAGCACTCTTCGGGCTGGAAATGACAGAACTCAAATCAAACTGGCTTAAGTTTAAAAGCACATCCCGCTGGTTCAAGTAAACAAAAACCCTAGGTGTGGCAGGATCTAGAGAGCGAACATTGTGTTCACTCTCCTCCTCTGTACTGGTTTTCATTCTCAGGCCAGCCCTCCCGAGAGGTGACAAATTGGTATCTTGCAAGCTCGGTACTGGTGGCCTATAATATCACAACCCCAGCGGGAAGCAGGACACTTGTCTTCTCAATGGTTTTAACAAAAGTCTTATAGTTGACTCTCATTGACCAGTCTTAGATCCTAGTCTTAGCCCTACGCCCTTCRCTGGTAAGAAATACTGATCACCCACTGTTGCTGCCTTATGACCTCTTGAAGTAATTTAGGAAGGTAAAGGGTCTGGGCTTAGAGCCCACCAACTAGTGTGTTAGAACCAAGAGTATGGGTGTCCGGTGTTTAAGTGCAATAGATTTCTGCCTCTAGTCAGTTTTTTATCCACTGTGTGGTCTACATGTTACCAGCTGATTTTTCCCAGAACTCATTGCTGATTCTCCTTCCTCATTGGAATCTTTCTCTGGTCCARCCCTATGTTTTAACCCATTACCTTTCATCTCTCTTCATTTCAGGCGTCATCTGTCCATGGACTGTCTCCACAAACTCTAGAAACGACAGCCTTCGCGTTGGCCCTGTTGCCAGCTTCCAGCTACCAGAGCTCCTGGGGCATCCTACAGGGACCTCATGAGCTCCTGGTTTCTCTCTTGAATGTGTCCTGCCTCGTGCATTCCTGGTATAAAGTGGTGGCCCATGACACGCTTACCAGCCTCGATTCTCTTTGGGTTCTGACAACAGCTGGCATGCCATCCATGACCAGCGTTCAAAGATACTCTAAGTGGCCAATCACTTGTCTGCCCTCCAGTCCTTCCCCACAACCTCTGCACTGATCCTGTCCTCTCTAGTCTGTGAAATCACATCAATAACTAATCTAGCAAGACTCTATGACCCCAATTGTGGGACATTTCCTAAACTATCTCCTTTCTAGAAAGATCAGTCTGTCCACATGTCGAGACTGATGATGTTTTTGCTTTGTCTTCCTCCTGCCTGTAGAAAAAAAAAA
>BDUI01001002.1:35463-50335 GCA_002335545.1 Apodemus speciosus
CACACACACACACACACACACACACACACACACACATGTGCACACACATATTACTTTAAACCATCACCTTTTAATTCTGTGTCCCAAGATATTGTGTTAATATTACAATACAAAGCACAGTACAACTTTAAATGTCCTACAGTGTGGAGCTGGAGAGATGACTCAGAGSTTAAGGTCACTGGCTGCTCTTATAAAAGACCTGAGTTTAGTTCTCAGCACCCACACGACAGTTCACAACCACCTATTGCTCTACTCTGAGGGGATCCAATGGCACATCATCTGGCTTCTGTGGGTAGCAAGCATGCATGTGGTACACATACATACGGGCATGCAAGCACGCACATACATAAACTTAAAACTTTTAAAGTATTTTTTCTAAAGGTCTCACAGTCTTTAACAATTCCAGCACTTTAAAAGTTCAATGTCTCTTTAAAAGTCCAAAGTCCCTTAACAGTAGTTCCCGTAAAATAAGAAAAAAAAAAGTGTACACTTTCTTATTTTAAGAGAGAAGAGCCAGGGCATGGAAACACTCTAATCAGAGCCAGGCCACACGTCAGCAGTGGGAGCTCRCATCCTATAGCTCCCTGTCCAGTATCTGGAACCGACTTGTGATCTTCTGGTTTTAAAAGGCAGATCCACTCCTGCGGCTCCACCACCCACAAAACACACAGCTTGTCCCAGGCTTAGACTCTCTCTACTCCACACTCGCTGCCATCCTTGGTGGACTTCCCGTGGTCTTGGCCTTTCCAGTCTCCTGGGCTTTCCATGGCAGATGGGACTGCACCTTCACCAATGGACCCTCTGACCTCTCCATGTGGTGCCAAGCCCCCTGGCATCCACATCTCCAAAACGAGCACCCCACGGGGACTCTTACACATTGCCGAGTCAGGCTACCGACTTGAGATGTAGCTTTGGTCCCCTTGGACCACAGCTTCTGTGTGCTGACATTGAGGAAATGCTTTCCCATTGTCCCAGTGAAACACAAAGGGTCTCACTTCAGTTGTGGGCCAACCGCGGTCATTTCTTTGGACCTAGGCGATTGACAAACACACACACACACACACACACACACACACACACACACACACACATTTGTAATCCAAAATACCTCACAAACAGGCAGTTTCCTGAGTCCTGATAGATTCTGAGCTTCCCTACAGAGTCTAGCAGGCCAAGCTGCCTCATTGCACAGCATATTACTCTAAATATTACTGCCTTGTAAGCTTCCACAATCATGGGTCGTTAAGATCTGAAAGACGTTTCAGCCCAAAGTTCCAAATACATCCACAATCCTCCACTGAAATAGTCCAAAGGCATTGGAAGTCACAAGACCAAGTTCCTCACAGCCATACCCCATGCTCCCAGCACCTCTTTCTATTCTAATTACCTTTCTGTTACTGTAATTAAAAACAAACAAAACAAAACAAAACAAAACAAAAAACATATAAGAATATTCTGGCCAAAAGCAACTTGGCTCACATTTCCAGGTCACAGTCCATCACCGAGAGAAGTCAGGACAGGAGCTCTAGGAACTTGAAGGTAGGAATGATTAAAAAATAATTTGCTTCCCAGTTACTCCCAAACTCAGATTTACCTAGCTTTTTTTTTTTTTAACCCATCTGAGGACTGCCTGCCTAGGAATTGTGCCGCCCACAGTGGGCGGGATCCTCTCCGTTTATTCACCATTAAGACAATCCCCCACAAACATGCTCACATGCCAATCCAATTTTGGCAATTTCTCAGTGGAGACTCCCTTCTCAGGTGATTCCAGGCTGTCAAGTTGACAGTTTAAGTTGAGTAGGACACTTCCTAAGGAGTCCTTAAAATACCTAGCCCATTTCCATGTGTTGAGTCACTCAGGTGCAAACTCGGTTCCCCACTCCAGATTCTTGGCCTTGCTTGCAGAACACCTGGGGATGCRTCTAAGTTCCTTCCAAGAAACTGAAGCCTTAGGCAGGGRGTTGGTATCCAACCTATAGAAGCAAAGAGATGACAAATCTCAGTCGTCCCATTGCTTCTGTGTACTGCTTCCAGTCTCTCTGGTCAGTGCCACGGATTCTCTAGAACTCAGTTTCTTATACTAAGTCATGAAACTGAAAGTGCTGGACACACACACACACACACACACACACACACACACACACACACACTACCAGTAAAGGTTTCTAAACATGAAAAACCCAAGTTACTTCAAAATGAAATGTGTCACAAGTCTAAGGTTTTTTTGTTTTTTTGTTTTGTTTTGTTTTTGTTTTTTTCAGTATTTACCCATATTGCACAGTGCAACATTGCTGAAGTCTTGATTCTGACCACTTGGCAATATTTGTTTATTATATCATCCAATAAAATTCCATCATCCCCCAGTAGCTCAGATTCTAGACTGTTACATGTTATAAAATGGAGTGGCTTGTTATGGGTAGATTGTTTGTATGTTGGAGAAATGGAGGCGGGGTGTCAACCTTGGATGTCATTCCTTAGGAATYGTCCATGTTGTTTTTTAGGCAGTCTCTCCCTGAGACGTAGGACTCACAGAGTGGTAGGCTGGCTGGCTAGGGAGCTCCAGGAATCTGCCTGTCTGTCTCCTCAGCACTGTGATTACAGGCGTGTGCCATCAGATGACATCGAGACCTATAAGTGGTGTTAGGGACTGAGTTCAGGTCCTGAGATTTGTACATCAAGTGTTTCCAGACTGGGGTTCACTTCCTGGTCTGAATCTCAGTGTTTTGATTGTTCATGTTTCTGCTCTCACAGTAACAGAACTGTTTAATTACAGAAAACAAAGACTTTTTGTATTTCCTTCTGCCTCTCCTCAGCATGTAAATATCAAATCAGTATATATTTGGGTTGTATTGTGTTAGAGTGTTTGACTTTAAAAATTGCTGTTTGAGTTTCTGACTTGAGTTGCATTTAAAAAAGGATTGTAAAATGAATCCTGGCTTGGGATTAGGACAGAATTTCCAACAATTTCTGAAATGGCCCTAAACATACTTCTACCATTTTGTACTATGTATTTATGCAAAGTGGTATTCTCAGCATTGATGACTATAAAATCAAAATATTGAGCAACTCTGAAAAACATTGAAGATGCTCGACATCCTGCACTATTAAATATTCAGCCAGGATTTAATTCTTTATGTAAAAATGAATAATCGAGTCCATCTCATTAGCATGCAAATTTGCTTTCATCTTTAATAAATGGTAAAATTATGTGTATATCAAAGAACTGTTTTTAAATGAATTTCTTCATGATTTATATCAGTGTTTGATTTGTACACCTAATTCATATACCTGTGTTCCAAAGGCTGCATAAAAATTTATTAGACAATAAAGTGTATGGGGGCTGGGAAGATGGCTTGGTGGCTCAGAGTTCTTGCTGTGCAAGTACAAGGCCCTTAGCACCCATATAAAAGCTAGGTGTGGCTGTGTAAGCCTATAACCCCAACGTGATGTGTGCAGAGACCCATGAATCTTTGCTGGTCAACCAGGCTGGTCAAAACAATGAGCTTTAGATTCAGTGAGAAATCTTATCTCAATGGAATAATATGGAGAGGGATAGAAGGAGACACTTCTTCTGGTCTCTGCTTGCACATGCACACAAACACATGTATGTGCCCCATACATGTAGTGGAAGAGACTTAAGGAGCCCTTCTTTAGAAAAATACTTGAGTAGAGGTCATGGGCTTTCACAGGGGCTCCTAGTTCATGGAAGGAAGCCAGGTAATGAAGGAACCAGAGCACTGGCCAGAACCTAGTTTCTTAAGCTAAGTAAGGGTTCTTAGGGCTTACAGAGAAGAGATGAAGGAAAAGAGAAACAAGATAAATTACAGAAGAGGAGGAAAATGAGGGAAGACAAAAAAGAGGAGACATCAGAGTCAGAGTCAGAGTCAGAGGCACAGAGGCACAGGGGCAGTAGGACAGTAAAAAGGGAATGAAACGAGACAAGTTGGGAGAGACAAGGGTGTGACCCAGCCAGAGGTGCTCTGCCTCCCAGGTTCATCCCAGATCTGGAGAGTCCTTAGGTTGGCTGCAAAGGGGTAACTCAACAAGTTTTCAACCAAGCATGACGCTAACCAAAGATGCAGCCAACAGGGTCAACAGGGCCAGGGGGCAGGCTCACAGAACACAAAGAGGACTCAGAAGCATGGTGATGAGCATGCAGAGGCCTGTCTGTGCGTGTGCATGTGCTTATGTGTAGATGACTGTGTGTGCATGTATATGTTGGTTACTGTATTAGTCACTTTATTGTTACTACAATACTATGACAAAACACCAGACCTTCAAGACAATTTATAGAAGAAACAGCTTATCGGGGTCTCAAAGTCCCAGAGGTGAAGAATGACCATCATAGTTGGGAGCTTGGCAGCAGATAAGCAGACCTGGTGCTGAACTAGTAGCTAATATCTTACATCCTGTTCCACAAACATGGAGCAGAAAGCACTAAATGGGTGTGGAATGGGCTTTTGAAACCTCAAAGCTCACCCCAGTGACACACCTCCTCCAACAAGGCCATACCTTCTAATCCTTCCCAAACAGTTTCACCAACTTGGTTCTAAACTTTCAAATGTACGAGCCTATAAAGGCCACTCTTATTCCAACCACCACACTTACTTTTTGTTGCTCTGTCAAAATACCCTGACAAAGGAACTTAAGGAAGGAAGCATTTATGTTGGCTTATAGTTCCAGGCTATAGCTCATTTGTCTGGGAAATCCCAACAACAGGAACTTGAAATAGCTGACCATATCATATTCACAATGATGAAGAAAAAGAGAGATGAATTCTCGTGTCTGCTTTCTCCTTTYTATACAGGGTAGGATCCTATCCCAGAGAAGCTTACCACCTATACTGGACAGGTCTTCCTGCCTTAACTAACATAATCAAGACAATCCCACTCCAGATCTCATCAAGTTGCAGTTAACCATCAGAGTGTGTGTGTGAGTGTGATGATCAGCTTTGATTATCAACTTGACACAGCTTTGAAGAATTGAAGAAGGGAGTCTCATGAAAGAATTGYTCATATCAGGTTGGCTTGTGAGCATGCCAGTGAGGGGGTTGTCCTGGTGGTTGACGTCAGAAGACCCATCCCACTGTGGGCAGTACCATTCCTAGGCTAGGCCCTGTCCTTTGTGAGAGAAGACTGGTAAGGGCAAATAAGAGTGTAAGCCAAGAGACCTTCATGAATCTACTTTTTTCTGGTTCTGAATGTGGATGTGGTGTGACCAGCTCTCTCAGATTTCTGCCTCTGTGACTTCCTGCAATGACACACTATAGTCTGAAAGCATAAGGCAGATAAATCCTTTCCTCCACTATATTCCTTTGGTCAGGATGTTTCATCATGGCARCAGAAGTGAAACTGGTACAATGAAGTAGTGTCACTGTGATATAACTGGGCCTGTGTCTTTTATACCTTGGTCTGTGTTGTGGGAGGAATGYGGAAGACTTGGAGCTTTGGGCTAGAGTAGTCACTGGGTACTCATAGTTTAATGAATAATTCTTGTAGGAGCTTGAAAGATGGTAGTGCTGAGAGTAACAKCGACGGTGGAGCCAGATTATGTTTCAAGAACTAGAACTTTGACCTGCACCTGAGAGTRGAGCCTATGCTCAGGATCCCCACCCACTCACTCAGCCCACACCCAGATGCAGCGTGACCCCCAGGAGTTTGGACACATTAGGGACGCAGGATCACAGGATCTCCAGGATCGAAGGAAAGGCAGGTTCCAACCAGAGACAGCAAGGCCAGTTAACACCAGAGATAACCAAATGGTAAGAGGCAAGTTCAAGAAGACAAGCAACAGAAACCAATACTACTTGGCAACATCAGAACTCAGTTTTCCCACCACAGCAAGCTCTGGATACCCCAACACACCTGAAAAGCAAGATTGATATCTAAGATCCCATTTCATGAATATGATAGAGGACTTTGTGAAGGACATAAGTAACTCCCTTAAAGAAATACAAAAGAACACAGGTAAACAAGTAGAAGCCCTTAAAGAGTAAACACATAAATCTCTTACAGAAATATAGGAAAACACAATCAAACAGGTGAAGAAATTGAACAAAACCATCCAGGATCTCAAAATGGAAATAGAAACATTAAAGAAAACACATAAGGAGACAACCCTGGAGATGGAAACCCTAGGAAAGAGAGCGGGAGTCACAGATGCAGGTATCACCAATAGAATACAAGAGATAGAAAAAAAGAATCTCAGGCTTAGAAGATACCATAGAAGACATTGACAACAGTCAAAGAAAATACAAAAAGCAATGATCTCCTAACTCAAAACATTCAAGAAACCCAGGACACAAAAGGCAAAACCTAAGAATAATAGGTATAGAAGAGACTGAAGATTCCCAACTCAAAGGGCCAGTAAACATATTCAACAAAATTATAGAAGAAAACATCCCTAACCTAAAGTAAGAGATGCCCATAAACACACAAGAAANGGAAGACTTGGAGCTTTGGGCTAGAGTAGTCACTGGGTACTCATAGTTTAATGAATAATTCTTGTAGGAGCTTGAAAGATGGTAGTGCTGAGAGTAACATCGACGGTGGAGCCAGATTATGTTTCAAGAACTAGAACTTTGACCTGCACCTGAGAGTGGAGCCTATGCTCAGGATCCCCACCCACTCACTCAGCCCACACCCAGATGCAGCGTGACCCCCAGGAGTTTGGACACATTAGGGACGCAGGATCACAGGATCTCCAGGATCGAAGGAAAGGCAGGTTCCAACCAGAGACAGCAAGGCCAGTTAACACCAGAGATAACCAAATGGTAAGAGGCAAGTTCAAGAAGACAAGCAACAGAAACCAATACTACTTGGCAACATCAGAACTCAGTTTTCCCACCACAGCAAGCTCTGGATACCCCAACACACCTGAAAAGCAAGATTGATATCTAAGATCCCATTTCATGAATATGATAGAGGACTTTGTGAAGGACATAAGTAACTCCCTTAAAGAAATACAAAAGAACACAGGTAAACAAGTAGAAGCCCTTAAAGAGTAAACACATAAATCTCTTACAGAAATATAGGAAAACACAATCAAACAGGTGAAGAAATTGAACAAAACCATCCAGGATCTCAAAATGGAAATAGAAACATTAAAGAAAACACATAAGGAGACAACCCTGGAGATGGAAACCCTAGGAAAGAGAGCGGGAGTCACAGATGCAGGTATCACCAATAGAATACAAGAGATAGAAAAAAAGAATCTCAGGCTTAGAAGATACCATAGAAGACATTGACAACAGTCAAAGAAAATACAAAAAGCAATGATCTCCTAACTCAAAACATTCAAGAAACCCAGGACACAAAAGGCAAAACCTAAGAATAATAGGTATAGAAGAGACTGAAGATTCCCAACTCAAAGGGCCAGTAAACATATTCAACAAAATTATAGAAGAAAACATCCCTAACCTAAAGTAAGAGATGCCCATAAACACACAAGAAAYCTACAGAACACTAAACAGACAGAACCAGAAAGGAAATTCCTCTTGTCATACAATAATCAAAACACCAAATGCACAGAACAAAGAAAGAATATTGAAAGTGGTAAGGGGAAAACATCAAGTAATATAAAGGCAGACCAGTCAGAATTACACCAGACTTCTCAACTGAGACTCTAAAAGCCAGAGAAGATCCTGGGCAGATGTCATACAGACCTTAACAGAACACAAATGCCAGCCCAGGATACTATTCATTGCAAAATTCTCAATCACCATAGATGGAGAAACCAAGATATTCCATGACAAAACCAAATTTAAGCAATACATTCCCCACCCTACAGAGGATAACAGAAGGAAAACTCTAACACAAACAGGGAAACCACACACAACAAAAACCAAGAAGTTAATCTTCTCACAAAAAAAGTTGAGATCCACACGAACAGAATTCTACCTCTAACAACAAAAATAATCAGAACAAACAATCTTTGGTCTTTAATATCTCTCAACGTCAATGGACTCAATTCCCCAATAAAAAGACATAGACTAACAGACTGGATAAGTAAACAGGACCCAGCATTTTGCTGCATACAGAAAACATACGTCAGTTACAAAGACAGACACTACCTCAGAGGAAAAGGCTGGGAAGAAATTTTCCAAGCAAATGGTCCCAAAATGACTAAGCTGGAGTAGCTATTCTAATATCCAATAAAATATACTTTCAAAAAGTTATCATAAAAATGCAGAAGGACACTATATACTCATCAAAGGAAAAATCCACCAAGATGAACTCTCAATTATGAACATCTATGCCCCAAATGCAAGGGCACCCACCTTTGTAAAAGAAACATTACTAAAGCTCAAAGCACACATTGAACCTCACACAATAATACGGGGAGTCTTCAATACTCCACTCTCACCAATGGACAGATCATGAAAACAGAAACTAAACAGAGACACAGTGAAACTAACAGAAGTTATGAACCAAACAGATTTAATGGATATCTATAGAACATTTTACCCTAAAACAAAAGAATATATCTTCTTCTCAGTACCTCAGGGTACCCTCTCCAAAACTGACCATATAATGGGACAGAAAACAAGCCTCAACAGATACACGAAGATTGAATTAATCCCATGTGCTCTATTGGACCATCACAGACTAAGGCTGGTCTTCAATAACAAGAAAAACAACAGAAAGCCCACATACRCATGGAAGCTGAACAACTCTCGACTCGATAACTTGGTCAGGGAAAAAATAAAGAAACTAAAGACTTTCTAGGATTTAACAAATATGAAGGCACAACATACCCAAACTTATGGGACACAATGAAAGCAATGCTAAGAGGAAAACTCATAGCCCCGAGTGCCTCTATAAAGAAATTGGAGAGAACATACACTAGCAGCTTAACAGGACATCTGAAAGCTCTAGAACCAAAAGAAGCAAATACACCCAAGAGCAGTAGACAGCAGGAAATAATCAAACTCAGAGATGAAATCAACCAATTAGAAACAAAGAAAACTATACAAAGAATCAACAAAACTAGGAGCTAGTTCTTTGAGAAAATCAACAAGATACATAAACCCTTAGCCAGACTAAAGGGCACAGAGACAGTATCCAAATGAATAAAATCAGAAATGAAAAGGGAGATATAGCAACAGAAACTGAAGAAACTAAAAACAATCATCAGATCCTACTACAAAAGCCTACATTGCACAAGACTGGAAAATCTAGATGAAATGGATGAATTTCTAGACAGATACCAGGTACCAAAGTTAAAGCAGAATTAGAATTAGACAAGACACGTGCAAAATAAATCCAGAGCCAAGGCAGTTAATCCATTTTTTTTTGTCCACCAAAGGCCAGGGTTACATCAGGTTCGTTGAAAATTTGCATTTTGCTGAGTACTCGTCCTTATCTACGGCTCTTAAAAGGACACTGTTGAAACTCTGACAAAATTAGGCAAGTATAATGGTAAAGAATAAATTGAATTTTCACCTCAAATTCACTGCAATTATAGGGAGCTATTTACAATATAGGTCTCAGATAGAATCACTCCCGTTCACTAAGTAGCCACATTTACCTACCATTAGCAGCTGCTCTTTAGCTGCGTTCCCGCATGCTGTATCTCCCTGGCACTGCTTCATTTAAACCCGTGACAATGACTGCACCACATAAACCATCCAAACAGTCCCACAAACCCTAAGGAAATAGAAACAGTCATTAAAAGTCTCTCAACCCCCCTACCACTACCACCAAAAAATAAATAAATAAATAAAAATAAAAATAAAAATAAAAAACAGGGCCAGATGGTTTTAGTCCAGAATTCTATCAGACCTTCAAAGAAGACCTAATACCAATACTTTTCTCAAACTATTCCATAAAATAGAAACAGAAGGAACACTACTAAATTCATTCTATGAACCCACAGTGACACTGATATCTAAACCACACAAAGACCCAACAAAGAAAGAGAACTTCAAACCAATTTCCCTTATTAATATCACTGCAAAAATACTCAATAAAATTCTCACAAACTAAATCCAAGAACACATCAAAATGATCATTCACCACGATCAAGTAGGCTTCAACCCAGAGATGCAGAGATGGTTAAATATACAGAAATCCAACAATGTAATCCACTACATAAACAAACTCAAAGAAAAAAAAAACACATGATCATCTCAGATGCTGAAAAAGCCTTTGACAAAATACAACACCCCTTCATGTTAAAAGTCTTGGAAAGATCAGGACTTCAAGACCCATACCTAAACATAATAAAAACAATGCACAACAATCCAATAGCCAATATCAAACTAAATGGAGAGAAACTTGAAACAATCCCACTAAAATCAGGAACAAGACAAGGCTGCCTACTTTCCCCCTATCCAATGTAGAACTCAAAGTTTTAGCCAGAGCAATTAGGCAACAAAAGGAAATCAATGGATATAAATTGGAAAGAAGGAAGTGAAGCTATCACTGTTTGCAGATGATATGATAGTATACTTAAGGGACCCCAAACATTCTACCACAGAACTCCTTCAGCTGATAAACACCTTCATCTAAGTGGCTGGATATAAAGTTAACTCTAACAAATCAGTAGTCTTCCTCTACTCAAAGGATAAATGGGCTAAGAAAGAAATTAGGGAAATAACATCCTTCATGATACTCACAAATAATATAAAATATCTTGGTGTGACACTAACCAAGCCAGTGAAAGATCTGTATGACAAGAACTTCAAGTCTCTGAAGAAAGAAATCAAAGAAGACCTCAGAAGACGGAAAGATCTCTCATGTTCATGAATCAGCAAGATCAACAGAGTAAAAATGGTCATCTTATCAAAAGCAACCTACAGATTTAATGCAATTCCCATCAAAATTCCAACTGAATTCTTCATAGAGATAGAAACAGCAATTCTCAAGTTCACCTGAAATAACAAAAAACCCAGGATAGCAAAACTATTCTCAAAAATAAGAGAACTGAGGGAATCGCCAACCCTAACCTGAAGCTGTACTTCATAACAAATAGTGATAAAAACTGCATTGTATTGGTACAGAAACAGGCACATAGATCAATGGAATAGAAGAAAAGACAGCATTTTCAACAAATGGTGCTGGTTCAACTGGCAGTCAGCATGTAGAAGAATGCAAATCAATCTATTCTTATCTTTTTGCACAAAGCTCAAGTCCAAGTGGACCAAGGACCTCCATATAAAACCAGATATGCTGAACCTAATAGAAAAGAAAGTGGGAAGAGCCTCGAACACATGGTCACAGGGGAAAAGTTCCTGAACAGAACACCAATGCCTCATGCTCTAAGATCAACAATAGACAAATGGGACCTCATAAAATTGAAAAACTTCAGCCGGGCAGTGGTGGCGCACGCCTGTAATCCCAGCACTTGGGAGGCAGAGGCAGGAGGATTTCTGAGTTCGAGGCCAGCCTGGTCTACAGAGTGAGTTCCAGGACAGCCAGAGCTACACAGAGAAACCCTGTCTCGGAAAAAAAACCAAAAANGAGTTCGAGGCCAGCCTGGTCTACAGAGTGAGTTCCAGGACAGCCAGAGCTACACAGAGAAACCCTGTCTCGGAAAAAAAACCAAAAAAAAAAAAAAAAAAAGGAAAAACTTCTGTAAAGTAAAGGACACTATCAATAGGACAAAACAGCAACCCACAGGCTGGGAAAAGATCTTTACCAAACTCTACATCCGATAGAGGACTAATATCTAAAATATACAAAGAACTCAAGAAGTTAAAATCCAGAAACCCAAATAACCCTATTAAAAATGAGGTACAGAGCTAAACAAATAATTCTCAACTGAGGAATCTCAAATGGCTGAGAAGCACTTAAAAAAAAATGTTCAGTGTCCTTAGTAACATGGAAATGCAAATCAAAATGGCCCTCACATTCCACCTCATACCAACCAAAATGGCTAAGATCAAAAACTTAGGTGATAGCAGATGCTGGCAAGGATGTGGAGAAAGAGGAATACTCCTCCATTGCTGGTGGGATTGCAAGCTGGTGCAACCACTCTGGAAAACAGTCTGGTTGTTTCTCAGAAAATTGGAAATAGTTCTACCCATGGGCCCAGCTATAACACTACTGGGCATATACCCAAAAGATGCTCTAACATGTAACAGGGACACATGCTCCACTGTGTTTATAGCAGCCTTATTTATAATAGCCAGAAGTTAGCAACAACCCAGATGTTCCTCAATGGAGAAATAGATACAGATAATATGGTACATTTAAACAATGGAGTACTACTCAGGTTTTAAAAAACAATGGCTTCATATAATTCACAGGCAAATGGATGGAACTAGAAAATATGATCCTGAGAAAGGTAACCCAGTCACAAAAGAACACACATGGTATGTACTCACTGATAAGTGGTTATTAGCCCCAAAGCTCAGAATACCCAGGATACAACTCACAGCCTATGTGAAGTTCACCAAGAAGGAAGACAAAGGGTGCATGCTTCAGTCCTACTTAGAAGGGGGAACAAAATAATCACAGGTGGGGAGGAAGGAGGGGGAGACAAAAAGAAGGATAGGTTCAGGTGTGGGAGGAGCCGAGGAAAAGTACAAAGGGTCAGGAAATTAAATGGAGATATGCAGCAGTGGGGGGGGGGGTGCCTGGGAATAGCCACTAGAAAGTCCCAGATGCCAGGGATGGGAGTGATTCCCAGGCTCCAATGGGGATGACTTTAGTGGAAATAGAGAACAAAGCAGAGACAGAACCTGTAGACCACCTCCAGTAGACAGGCACAGCCCCCAGTTGAGGGATGGGGCCACCCACCTGTCTCAAAATTTTTAAGCCAGAAATGTTCTTGTTCCAAGGAAAGACAGGGACAAAAAATAGAACAGAGACTGAAGGAAAGGCCATTCTGAGAGTGCCCCACCTAGGGATCCATCCCATCTGCCTGCACCAAACCCTGACCCCTGACGCTACAGCTGATTCGAGAAGTGCTCGCTGACAGGAGCCTGGTATGGCTGTTCCCTGAGAGGCTCTACCAGCACCTGACCAATACAGATGCAGATACTCACAGCCAACCACCATACTGAGCATGGAGAGTCCAACGGAAGAGCTAGGGAAAGGAGCTGAAGGGGATTGCAACCCCATAGGAAGAACAATATCAACTCACAGGACCACCCAGAGCTCCCAGGGACGAAACCACCAACCAAAGAGTACACATGGAGGGACCCATTTCTCCAGCTACATATGTAGCAGAGGATGGCCTTATCTGACATCAAAGGGAGGCAAGGCCCTTGGTCCGACGGAGGATCGATATCGCAGTGTAGTGGAAATCTAGAGCAGTGAGGCAGGAGTGGGGGAGTTGGTGGGGGAGCACCCTCATAGGGGCAGAGTGATGGGGGAAAGGGGGAATGGAATGGGGAGATTGTGGAGGGGTAACCAGGAAGAGGGGATATCATTTGAAATGTAAACAAATAAAATGATTGATTAAAAAAAAGGAACTAAACCTTTTTTGTTCCCTGGACTAGCAGATATTCTCATATGCTATTTTGGTTAAGAATCTGTGTGAGCTGATCAGATGGCACAAAGAAGCAGCTGCAATAGCCAAATGAGCAGGTCTATAGGCCTGTTTCCTCCAGGTCAAAACACAGAAACTGACACAGCTGCCGTCGAAGTGGGCTACGCTACTACCTGTCAGAAGAACTTGGCAATGTGAGAGCCATCCATGCCATACTGGTTTTGAAGGCATGCAGGGATCTGAGACTGGTCTGAGACTGGTACCGACCCTGTGAAAGAATTAGAATTCCTGCAGAGAGGACTTAAAAGACCATTCACTAGTGAAGATGAAGTCTTAGTTGCTATGGAGACCCTGGGATATAAGAGATGCCAAGGCATTTCTGCCACATAAAATTGCAGATGTGAAATGGAGCTGGCCTATGCCTACAAGAAAAGCTGTGAGTGCTGCAGATGGCAGCCCTCTGGAGTCCAGATTACATCACGAGCCACAGATTCAGACCACTGGAGCTGTAAGATTTGATCTTTCCTCTGCTAGGTTTTGGTTTTGCTTCAGTGTGTTTATTCATTTGATATGATCTTGTTTATAATATGTATAAAGTCTGAGACTTGCTCTTTATTCCAAAAGGATTTCATAGTTAAGAAATTTGGGGGCTTTTGATTCATTGGGAATATTGCAGACTTGGTAGACTTCTTAAATTTGGGCTGAGTATGAAATAAATGTGAGACCCTAGGAATAGAGAATAGAAGGCTATGATATGTTTGAGTGCCAAGTTGACRAGGGACAGGTCGTAACAGTTAACTTTTTATTAATTTTATTTTTGAAGAGACTAGCTCTTATTCTTTGACAATTTCATCTATGTATACAATGTGTCTTMATTATATACACCCCAGTTCCCTGTCTGTACTGTCTAGTTTCATACCAATATGACACAGTCTAGAGTCATCTAAGAGGAGTGAGCCTCAGTTAACAAAATGCCTCCATAAAATCGGGTCTGTGCAAGCCTGTAGTGCGTTCTTAATTAGTGATCAATGGGGGAAGGTCCAGACCATTTTGAGTGGTGCCACCCCTGGCTGGTGGCCATGGGTTCTATAAGAAAGCAGGTTGAGTAAGCCATGAGGAACAAGTCAATAAGCAGCACTCTTCCATGGCTCCATGCCATCATCTCCTATCTCCAGGTCCCTCCCCTGTTTGAGTTCCTGTCCTGACTTCCTTGGACAATGAACTGCAATGTGGAAGCTTAAGCRGAGTAAACCCTTCCCTCCTGAGTTTCTTTGGTCATGGTGTTTCCTGTAACCCTTAGATGCCGCCCCCACCCTGCCCCACTCCTCTTGTTACCTTAGCATGTTCACCTCTTCATGTCAGCTCCTTTTCTGTAACTCAGTGAGCTCAGTCAGTGCTGTCCTTTGGAATGTTGACGGACCCTGTTAGCTTGACT
>BDUI01001002.1:60784-71003 GCA_002335545.1 Apodemus speciosus
ATTTTGGTATTTTCATTTGAAAATTCACTTCAGTTGATGCTTTTCTAGGTTAAAAAGCCCTCTGGTCTTTCTCTCAGTAACCTGGTCATATCCAATATGAAAACTTTCATTCCAGTTTTAACAAGGAGAGAGGGAAAGRGGGTGGGGAGGGAGTCTGTCTCAACCTGTCTCCAACTCACCTAGATCTGAGCCCTGAATTCGCGTTAGCCTGATCATAACCCAGCTAGAAACTCTAACCCCAGCAGAACACCCAGCCTTTGGCGACATCTCTGTTGCAGTCCTAGAGAATCTTAAACCACAACTTAATCTATCATGTTTGAACTGGAAAGTGAGAGATAACGGGAACATTAAGACTCAGTGTGCTGCTTGCTTCTCTGATATTCAGAGGTGGGTCTGGAGAGACGACTGGGTCACTAGATAGTTAATGTTTATCATTACCTTTATGGGACTGAGAACATTCCAGAACTTAGTAAAAACACATGTCTGGGTGGTCTTCGAGGGCCACCAGGGTTAGATCATGAGGACTTGGACGCAACGCAGGGTTTAAGTCACTGATGGWTCTAAAATAGGAGTAGACTTTTGGAACATGCCAAGACTGGGATAGAGGCCCGATCCRAGTCAGTGGGTCACTGGAAGTGTGTCCTTCCAGGCTCTGTCTTGCCGTAGCCCCTTCCTGTTACCGCTCTACTCTGCTTCCTGTTGCCATGGCGCGGACCCCCAGTTTCTCTAACACATTCCCTCCCACATGCTGGTTATTTCACAGCAGACCCCCAAACCCCAGTGCTACCTCACAATGGACTGTACACTCAGAAAATGGGAGCGGAATGAATCTTTACTCTCCTTATGTCTGGGTATTCTGTGACCRAGACGAGAAAACCGATACAGAGAATTGGCACCAGGAGTGGAGGCAGGGGGATGGAGGAAACCTTGGAAGCACCTGTGGAGTCGGGGAGACTTTGGAAACTTAGGATGAGTCATGTGGTATGGGACTTACCTCCACTCCCTGAGAGGGGGACATATAAGAAGGGGAAACTCTTTCTGTTCTGGGGTCCTGGAAGAAACTGAGGGACCTAGGGGATCACATCTGCCACCTTAGAGTTGGTTGCTCTCGTGGCCAGCTGTAGCTATGATCTCTTCCCCAATGCTCTCCCACTTCAAAGGCTTTGGCATAACTGGCCATGAGCCAACGACTCTCCTAGTAGCACTCATTCTGAAGGGTAATGTCATGTCAGCACCTTCCTACGAACCTTCAATAAGTTACAGTGAGGAGGGACCCAACCTCCAAGCAGGTTATCCCATGCATGGACTTGTGACTGAGCAACTCTTAGGAGGTAAGGTTTAGTCTGAAGATATGAGTCAGTGAACCACGTATCCCTGAGGGCTCCATCAGGCTCCTGCACTTCCTGTCTTCCCGGTCTCTGCTTCCTGGCTACTCTGTGGCCATGTGACTTATGCTGCCACCTTGATTTCCTCTGTCATGTATGTGCCTTCCTCACCAGAGGTCTGAAAAACAATGTGGGCAGTCAGCTCTGAGCTGCGACCTGCGAAACCGTGAGCAGAATATCCATTTTCCTCTATGAGGTTTTCCTTGGGCCTTTGGTAGAGCAGAGCAAGGCTGAATAGCACAACATCCTATCCAAACCAACTCAACCTTAACCTCAACACATCACAGCCTCACTGATCCTACTGCTAACCCTAACGTTAACACTGACCCCACTCTCCAGATCCACGTAGGAAAACCAGAGGTGGTGCGCTTCCCAAGGCCCTGGCAACCAATTCACTGTCTCCCAGTACCAGCCGGAGCTCCTAGCAGGGCTTCCAGACAAAGCAGAACTAGGTAGATAGCAAGCTCCTGTGTGCCTGGGTTACCAAAGGCCTCATCTCCCTGTGCCTTTTCTTGGAAAACCTTCCCAGCCAGGGCGATTAGCAGAACATGTGGTCCAGACTAGTTAGGAAGGGGGTGATTTTGGTCTGCCTGCATTTTCTCAAATGGAAAGGGCAGCGTGGGGGCTGAGAGGAGGGCTCTGAGAAGGAGGGAGCTGGGACTCAGGGCTGATGTGAAGCCCTTCCACAAGAAATGAAAATTGGGCTGTCACCAAGATGCTATTAGCCTGCCTCCTCCAATCTGTTCTGTCTTTGAGTGGGGAGCAGGGGAGAGGAAACATCCAATGAGCAGACCCCCAAGTCCAACATACTTCTCCACTGAGAGCAGCAGAGATGGGGACTCCAGATGCAGCAGCAGCTGGCGGTGCAGCGCTCTCCCAGCCCACAGCTCTGGTCTAATCTCTACCAAGTGCATATTGTACCTGTGCCTGGCTTGCCCCTGGGAGGCAAGTGTGTGCACCACTTCAGTTTGGGAGCAGTTTCTGCCGGGGGTCCAGGCGGCAGCCTGGCTCTCCCTGCTCTGYGAATCAAGTTGCTCCTTTTGTTCCTTTATGAATTTCTCTGTCTTCTGGCAAATGGACCTCTGTACAGAGGTCACAGGGCACTTTACGGTTTTCCGAAGTGGCCTGGGAGGACAGCTGTCCTCAGTAGTCCCCGCAAACATCTCTGCTCTGAAACCGAGCTGAGAGGATGCTGGTGTAGCCAGCCCCGCCTGTCCACTGCCAGCTGGACAGGTCGTGGATGACGTCACTGGGTTGGGAATGTAGAGCCTCTCTGGGAGCCTCTGGCCTCATTCTGGCAGCTGGAAAGGAGGAAAAATAGAACTGTGGAGGACCTCAGGGGCATCTTGGAACCTTCTTGCCACCAGCAGGAAGCCACCAAGGCACGGCCGGCCCCTACCCGGGGAAGTAGACAGCTAAAGCCTACTGTCACCATGGTTCTTCTCCGGCTGCTATCCTGGTAGGAGGTCATGAAGTTGCTGAGCTTTCCTGTGCCTCAGTTTGCCTTTCCTGCAAAGTGGAAAGGACTGCAGCATACACCCAGGGCATGCCCCGGGGCCCTGTCAATCCTTATGGAGTTGAACTGTATGCAGGGCTTGCTCTACTTCCTATATAGGTGTGAAGACACTACAGTCTGTGAGCTGGCGTGGTGAGGCACACCTGAAATCCAAGCGCTATGGAGCGTGAGAGAGGAGGGCCTTGAGTTCGAAGTCAGTCTAGACAAATGGCGGTGTCTTGTCTTCTTTTAAAGAAAGGAGAAGGGAAATCTTGAGTCTCAGGGACAATTCAGCCTCTTCCAAGCACGTTGTCCAGCACGTTGTCTTCAGCACCAATGCTCCCCGCAACATCCTTTCCCTTCATGGCTCAGCTCACATCTGTAATTATATGTTTACATGTGCACACCTTTAATTGTGTGTATTTCCTTTCCCTGATGGTCCCCCCCCCAGGGGTGGTGCTGGGATCTGCATCCTGTGCTTCATTAGGGGGCCCAGAACATCAAACCTATTAGAGACTGGTAAACACTGGTTGAAAATTAACATGGGGGGAATGAAAGGGCTTTTTTTTAGCTGTAGTTTGGTCATCTTGGAGGATGGATGGGGGGGGGGCAGGACACCAGGACAGCTCTGCTCTGCTACGTGAGATTTTATCTGGCCACCTGCTAGGGGTCTGAGATCCTGAGTAAGACAGGCTTGTTTGTTCTGGGTATGGAGATCAATATCTGGCCTGAAGGTGTTCAACGGAGGAGCAGAGAGCTGTAGCAGGCTCTGCTGCCAAGCAGGGAGGCAGGAAGGCTGAGATTCCCAGAGGCCTGGAGGCTGGGAGGCCAGTGGCTCTGACCCCATAGCTAACGACATGTGCTCCTGGTCTTCAGGTGTGGGGACAAACTTGAGCCATGGATGGCAGCTGCTTTGCCTCCAAGGGCAAAAATGGGGCAGTCTGAGCCAGTCTGGACACCGAAGATTGGGACAGGTTATCTCTGAAGCTGCCTCTGAATTGGCCCGGGAAGCCCCTTGTCATGTTCTTCCATGCGCACCTCTTTCAGTGACAGCCTGAGCTGGACAGGTGGGCTTTACCCGCTCTTAACATTCTCTTCAGCACTCGCGGGGCCCAGACTTTGGGAAGCACAGAGCAGGACTGGGATGACCACTCTAACGCTGCTCTTGGAGAGAGCACTGTTCAGCCGCCCCCACCTCCAACGACCCAGCCAGGGAAGACATGTCTCAACTTGGGAACAGCAGCCAGGCCTCATCTCAAGTTCCAGGMCCCATGCTGGGGCCAGACAGATCCCGAAATACAATTAGTGAGTCGTGCCACCTCAGCCCAACTCCTACCAGGYCTTCAGCTCCGYAGCTCGAGGCTCCCCACCGCGGCCTTCATTTTCGTACATCCCAACAGGCAGAAGCTGTTTGCTTCGCTGACTTGTTCAAGGTACCGCTTTTCAAAACACAGCAGTTGTAGTTTAATGAAACATGAAAAAGAAAACCCTCCCCGTATCCCACACCCCCTGCCCGCACAAAATAAATAAACCCACAGTACGGAGGAGCTGTAACTGCAGAAGGTATGCCAGCCAGCCAGAAAATGTCCAAGTCCTTAGTGAGAAGCAGAGAGGGCAAAGGAGACCTTTGCAAATGACAGGCGACTACGGAACTCGGCTTGGGTCCAGGTGGGGACCATGGATAGGATGACATGGACCACCCAAATCGAATCTCCTGGAGGTGGCACGTGTCCCACACACTCAGTGTTCCAGCCTTTGATGGAGATGAAAGATTGAGACTTCTCATGGAGTATTTGCAAACATAACTCTGTGTGTGTGTGTGTGTGTGTGTGTGTGTGTGTGTAATCCAGAAGCCCATCAAATAAAAAGGGATCAGTCACACACACTGGAGAAACATCCAGAACTGCTCTCCCAACAGTGGCTAAGCCTGTGTCACCCAGACGGAAATGTCCAGATGTTAACATCTGTAGAGGGTACCACCTGAACAGACTTGGTTGGGCCCAGGAGGGGACTTTCTACACAAACAGGCCACAGCAGTTAGAGGTGTGCCACACAGGCCTTTATGTTTGATGGCTGCAGAAGTACTGCCTGTTTCTGTGTGTGCCCAGTCCATCATACATGTCCACTGTCCTCGCCCATCAAGGTCGTGCATGGCTTCACTACAAACACAGCTGCCTGGTGAGTTAGGGACTGTTCACAACAGCTAAAGAAATCCCACCACAGAGAGAGAGAGAGAGAGAGAGAGAGAGAGAGAGAGAGAGAGAGAGAGAGAGAGRGAAATAGACAGTATGACAGTCCCACCTGTGTGCCTTTGTGAGCCATGAGGCCCAGCCCACAGTCAGAGATGGGTTTACAGCCAGCAAAGGAGGGGACATGCTGAGCCTGATCCTTGCTTTCTCTTTCCAACAAATTCTTCTGTCTGTCATGGCCCCCTTCAAAGGACACCGACCACATGGTGCGCTTCTGACCTCCCATAGGCCCATGACATCACGGCGTGAGTTTGAGCTCCAGGTTTGCTCTGTGAGGGGAAGCATGATCACTTCTTTCCTAGCCGTGAAGCACTCTCCTCAGAGCTCCTGTGGCTATTGGACAAGATCCACTCTAGACTGAGCCTGTTGACACTGGGAGGTGAGCCCACATGGCTCCTTTACCTGTCTGCAGGGACAGACAGGCCCAGATCAACATGTAGAGGCTAAATCACCATTTCTAACTCAGTGGGCACATTCCAGTAAAAAAATAATAATAAAACAATTCTAGTAATAAGTATCAGTAGCTGTGCACACTTATTGAACTCACCAAGTATAGACCCCTCACACGCCAACTCTTCTACAGCTAGGCAGAGGCAGCTCTGATCTCCAGCATGCAACTCTAACGGCCAAGGTTTTCACCTTTCCTTGACTCCATTTGCTGCCAGAAACAGGAACAGCAAAGCAACTGAGCTCCGCAAGCCATCGCTCACAGTCTGCCCAGCAGTCCATACGTTTCGACCTTATGTCCCTGGCAAGAAGACTTCATAGACTTTTCTCTCCAACATCCACAAGGCTTGAGCCACCAGACACACTGTGTACTTGTTTAAGACGGTCCCAGACTGATTATACACAGACAAAGGTTGTGTCCCTCCGCAGAAATAGATTCTACTCCAAAGGGGTGCCGTGACAGCACTCAGAGTCTGGGCTCTTCCATGTAAGCTGTGCTCTCTTACTGACAGCCTAGGAGCGCAAACCGCAGCCCATAGCAACTGTGATTTGAAGATGTCACGCGATTGGCAATGGATCCATCTCCAAGAAGCCATCATGATGACAAGGGCCAAGTCAGTCTTGTGATAGAGATGGGTCACATATGCACTACAGTATATATTTTTGGGCACCAGGTCATCACACCAAGACAAATGTGTGTGTGTGTGTGTGTGTGTGTGTGTGTGCATGTATGCATGCATGCATGCATGTATGTGTTTGTGCACTGACCTGTGGGAAGTGAGTTTCAGGAACCAGGTGATGAATGACCTGTGATCAGCTGTGTTTCAGGAACTATGTCAAGCTTACAATTCCCAATGTGGTACTTCTGAGTCCTGGGGAATCTATAGCCAGAGAGGTTCCCCAAAGTTGCAGAGACTTCTTGGAAGAGGTTTTTCCCAGAATAGCCTGGAGATCCTGGAGCCTAGTAGTGGCCTGTGTGGTTGAGGGCCCTTGACCGGCATTGTGCAGTGTGGACGTGGGACCCACAGTCGGAGACAGAAACAACGATGACCCGTGCACTCCTCCCACCCGCAAGGGCCCACTGCCCTTCCTCCTAAAGAAATGCCTGGGTCTAACACCTAAAGCAGGTGGCTCTTCTACTGGACCCCGGGCCTCAGGAAGCTTCCAGAGCTGACGAACAATGGGCACTCCCAGACAGGAAGCTAGGTCGAGCAGTGTCCTACCCAATTGTAATCTTGTCGGATTCATTTATGTTGCTTCCGTTTATCTTGCCTTAAGGACATCCGGGCAAGGTCTTCCGCCATTGAGGAAGTCCAGAGGGCTCCCAGCACGGAAGTAGGCGGGCCTCTGGGGCCACAGTCAGGCCTTAGGCTGGTGGACAGCCCTTTTCAGGACAATATAGGAGCAGAAGGAACCGGATGAACAGGAAAACTGTAGGTACAAATGAAAGATAATGGTAGTCTGTCCAGGAGCAGCAAGGCTAGAGAAGGAAAGGGCGGGTGGTGCCAAGCCCTAGCGATGTCCTTCTAGAGTGGGTGACACCGATCCGGAGGACTGTGGGTGATCTTGATTGAAACCTTTAACCTCTCTGACTCCGGCGTTGGTCATGACTGGCCACTGTGCAGACTGATACCAGCCAGGCTGTGCCTCTGCCGGTCGTGCTGTTTGTAGCCGGTTGAGTCTTTTCACGTGGCTCTGCTAAGAAGTTCACGATTGGTAATTTGCTGTGGCTTTAACTGGTCATATTTACTGTGCAAGCTGTGATTTAAAGAAAGGCACATTTTAATGCAAAACTACCACTGGGGTCCCCAGAAGGACGGCAAACCTGTGTGTGAAAATGCTTAGCAAACAGTGCGAGGCAGGTATTATTCAGAGAGGAATTTTCTTTGAGATGAAGCCCCTGAGGTTCGGGGCATTTGTCCAGCCAAATGGACTCACTCAAAAAAGACTGCATCTTTACAGGTAGAAAAATCAAGCTCTTAAATGTTCCTTG
Source organism: Apodemus speciosus (assembly GCA_002335545.1). Lineage (NCBI taxonomy): Eukaryota > Metazoa > Chordata > Mammalia > Rodentia > Muridae > Apodemus > Apodemus speciosus. The sequence goes on from BDUI01001002.1 coordinate 68,354, forward strand.
GGTTTGTTCAGGTTTTTTATTTGTTTGTTTGTTTGTTTTGTTTTGTGTTTTAACTGATTATTTGGGGGTGGACTCCCATAAACTAAATTCACAGGAGGCAGCTGTCCAGGCCATGTTTCTTCTTATCCATTTGAAGAGCAAGGTGACTTCGGGCCAGATTGGATCTTTGGATTTGTTCCCCGTGGCTTTGCATTCGTAGTTGTGAAGGGCTCTGGGGCATCAAACAGGCCTTCAAAAGACAGATGGGTCTAGTTCCCCGTGGCTTGTACTCATGCCTGTAAAGGACTCTGGGGTGTCAAGCAGGCCTTCAAAAGACTGGCAGAGGAATATCACCTAGGAGACAGAAGTGCCGGGTAGCCATCCACAGGGTCCTAGAGGAAGCTGCTGGATAATTTGATTCACAAAAGAACGTATCAGAAATCACAGCCTGACTTAACAGAATCCTTTGGATGGAAGTAGAATAATGTTGAAGGCACACAGGGATACCAGAGTGGCCCCAGGATGCCCTTGTAGTAGCCAGAGAAGGGTCAAAAAGGGGGCTCATTTGTGCTGGCTGGAGCAGGCAGGCTGTGACGTGCTGCAGAGGAGAGTGCTTCTGGTTAGTCCCCTCCGATCACTAATCATTTTTGTTTCCACATGACATTTCAACTTGCCTGTGCCAGGAGCTTATCCCTTCTCTCATTTGGTGGGAGGGATCTATGTCCAAGAAAGCAGATAAAACGAGGTGCCTTGAGATGCTCCTGACACTCACAGGATGTGTAAGCCCCTCCCCAAGGTCCTGTAAGTAGTAGCAATTGCTTGAAAGAGGAGACTCTTTGGTAGAGCTGCCTTCAAGTTGAGCAAGGAGTTGCAAGAACACAGCTTTGAAGGTGATCAAAAAGTCCCCCTGTGGACTCCTCAGTGATGGAACTGCCTTTGATTCAACCAAGCTCTAATAAACTCACTGGCTCACCAAGCTAGACATGAATAGAATCAGTTCTTTGGTCTGTCCTATCTGAGGTGAACAGATATTTATTCGCATCTCCCCAGGAAGCAGGGTACAACATACGTTCATACCCACCTCTGTAGGAACCTTGAAACTGGGCAGATTAGAGCAGAAAGGTCTTAAAGCCAACAGAGTCTTATCTGCGTCTAGGGCTGAAGCCAGGACCCAGAACTTTCTGGAAGAACCCACATGGGAATATCTTACTCCAGCCCTATGTGTAGCTCCCTAAGGTCACATTGTGCAAACAGGAGACGAGGAAAGGCCCTCTCCTCTAGTCTCTCAGTCTGACTGACTCCACGGGGACTCAACATGTTTCAAGCATGGATAAAGTTCCCTGTGCCTCTAGCTAGCCAGGGAAGGGGGTCAAAACACACCCTTCTGGGGTTCACCCACTCCTTTGCTGACTCCTAACCTGAACTGCCACTGCCTTCCCCAGGATAGATTAGCAAATGGAAATGCAGAACGTTGTTGCATTTGAATTCCAGATGAACAACTGTGGTGGTGTGAGTATATCCCAAGCATTTGGTGGGATATACTTACACCAGAGCTCTTTGTGTTTATCAGAACCTGGGGTATGGCTAGCATTTTGCATTTACTCCCTTCTTTTTCCAGATAATGTGGATCTCCAGATAACAAAACCTCTCCCAGGGGCTTGTGGGTATGCACAGGACAGGTCCTTGTGCCTCCCCAGCTGAGCGGAATCCACCATGATCCCCTTCCAGGAAATCCCATACTAGGCTTTCCAGGCTCACCACCAGCTCACACAGGTGGAGAACTGCACCTCAGAGAGCATGTCTGAGACGCTCCCTCTGAGAGCCTGGTGGAGAAGGCCCAGGGGGGCATCAGAGTCCTGGGGAGAGCTTCTGCCCCAGACAAGGAGGCTTCCCGGTAGGCTGGGGCCATCTGGGCTTAGATGTAAACACCTGGCATCTGCTGAGCGGGAAAATGGCCCTCCCTGGGAGTGCGAGGGGTCCTGCTTCCCGCCTTTGGTGGACATATGGTCAGCAGAGCAGAGAGCTTGGACTGCAGGGAGCCAAGCCAGATGCCTTCTTGGGGGGGCGGTAGACAGCTGTGGGTTAAGCTCACTGCAGCCTGGAGTCTGGTCCATTTCTGGGAAGGTGAATATACACATGCAAGTAGGCACACACACACACACACACACACACACACACACACACACTCACACTAGTCTGCAGCCCTCTGGCTGCTTCATCTCAGAGAACCCTCAGGTTTTGAAGGAATCTGATTAAGCTCCCTTCACCTCCCATTCCCACCTTACCTCACCCACTCCACCCCATATGTATCTTGTATGAAATTTAATTGCCCATAAAGCACAGCACATCCATGACCAGGTGTTCATCCAAAGGTGGAGGCTGCACTGGGTCTGGGGGCACAGAAGACGCTGGGGTAATGGGGGTRTCTTCTGGGAGGACACTGGAGCACCAACAGTTGTCTCTCCAGTAACAGGAASCATGGGCCCCTCCCATCACCATCTTACTCAGGGCTGAGGGAGCAAAATCATCTCTCTCCTGGCACTGAGTGAGGCTAGAATGTGCCCTTTGAACTGCTGTGAGACCTCAGAGAGTCCCACACCCCTGCTTCAGTACCCTAATATGGGCAGAGAGCACAACAATTGTTCTCCCCAGATCCCTAGGATCGCCCTGG
>BDUI01001002.1:77963-91979 GCA_002335545.1 Apodemus speciosus
GGGGCCAGAGGAGCCTCGTGAATTATTCTGCTGACATCCCGGTATGCCTATCTGCAGTCTTTTCCAGGCTCTAGCTGTCAGTGCCCCCCCAGGGGCTGACCTGGGGTACCTTACATGTTGGTCCCATCTGTGAGGAAGATGGAGGCCAAGGTGAAGGTTGGAGGATTTGAAAGGCTAGGAATCTCCACTCGCCTCTAAATGAGTTCTGTCATTTTCCCTCAGTCAGTCTCTCCGTGTATGTATGTGCGGGGGTGGGGCGGGGCGGGGGCAGGGCGACGGTGCTGCCTGCTGGCAGGAGAAGGCCCCAGAATTCCCAAGTGGTGTTTCATACATAGCGACACTGTCTTTATGTAGGTTGCGTGTCTATGTCAAGGGCTTTATGGGTTTCTCACATTACAGATTTGGCTGCTACAACCTACCCAAAGTAAGCAAGGTCTTAGTAACACAGGAATCATGGTTCTCACTTCGCAGGCAGCTGGGACATCTACACAGTCTCCAGACACCCTGTCCCTGCCCACCCCAGCCCCCGACCACCACCATCATTTTTCTGTAGCCAGTGCAGGCAACGTCTATTTCACCATACAAAATGGCTGCTCTGAGCCCTACCATCGCATCTGTATTCCAGCAGAGAGGGAATGAAGGAACATGAGGGCTCTTGCCACTTCTCTTTGTGCACAGCGTGTTGCCCATCCCTTTGGCCCAACTCTAAAGGTCACCCCATGTGGCCGCAYGGGAAGCTGGGTCTTTATTTCGGGTGATTATATGTCGCGGTCCATCCTGTTAGTAAGAAGGGAAATTAGAAGACGAGGTGAGGAGTGAAGCTTCTAGCCCCTCCCTTTCCTAAGTATGTGCTTGGCTATGAGGATGAGCCCCCCAACACATACACAACACACACACACATAATACACACATACACACACATGCACACATGCACACATACACACATATATACACAAACACACACAAACTTATACATACATACACACATATACACACATGCACACATATACACACATATACACACATGCACACATATACACACATGCACACATACACACATATATACACAAACACACATATACACACATATATACACATATAAATGCACACATATACACACGTATACACACACATAAATACACACATATATACACATATACACACAAACTTAAACGTACATACATACACACATGCACACATATACACACATGCACACATACACACATATATACACACACAAACATATATACATACATACATGCACACATACACACATACACAAACACACACAAACATACACACACACACACACACACACCCTATTTTTCTTCTCTCATCATTCAAGGATATATGCAAGTCTTCCTCCTCAGCTGACTTTGTTAATTAGTGCCAACGGGCCCACAGCTTCTGCAGTCCACACACTTCCTGGACCTCAGCCRCACGGGTCCCCATTCCCTCCTCTGTGTGTGCCATGCCCTCCCCAACACATCTTAGAACTAAAGAGCAAGCTCACTGTGGATTGGACCTCTATCCAGCATCAGGTAGACAGACATGGAAAACTACTCAACTGCCCTTGTAGCATAGAACAACCTCAAAACATATGTAAATGAGTAGGCATGCTGGGTATGTGTGCCAATAAAACTTTATTCAGAAAAGTAGGTGCAGGCCCGATGTAGACAGCAGCGTACTTTAAGAGTGTCCAGTGCTGGAGTTGGAGAAGATCAAGAGCTGACGGTGGCCATGCTATGGACAGGACAGGAAGAAGGTAACAGGGCAYTTAACACCGGGCCTAAATAGCCCTGCTTTGGGACTGGCTTGGTTCAGGCCTCAGGAAAGGGGCACAGAAGGGTTGTGACTGAGCCACACAGGGCCACTTCCTGTCCATGGTGGATGGAACCAGGGTGGATGTCGACCTGAATTTGCATTTGAAATTGGGGTTTAGTTTTATCTTTTGCTTTGCTAAGGGCATTTTTGATAAGAGCCGGCAGTGTGAAGCCCCAGATGACCAGCAAGAAGGGAGAGGCAGCGGGAAGTGGAAGGTAGCTTCCCAAGACCCGGGACCACTCTGGGGCCTAGCTCCCCTGCTGCCTTCTCTCTGGTAAGGGTTCCTATGCTTGTATTCCAAGGACTTGCTTTCCAGAGGGAGGGGCCTTCGCCAGGCTCAGGGAGAATGTAGAATACTTGAAATTTCCACTCACACGCTGCTAGCAAAACGCATTAACCTTTAAGCAGAGATAATGGCTTCGTCTTCAAACGACCTCATGGATTAACCCCTGACAGGCTCATTCAGAAGGACAGAGGCCTACAGTGCAGACCTCACGGGCACAGAAGACAACAAGCACAGGGACCGGTAGCGCTCTCTCACTTGTCTGGCAGGAACTCATGGTCATGTAACAACCAGGACAGTGACCCTCACTCAGTAAAAGCCCAGACTGCACCAAAGGGAGGAAGTCCATGCATAGCAAAGTCATGTCTTCTCTGCCTCTGCGGTAGTGCAGGAAGGGTGAGGTGGTGGCCAGGCTGGGTCAGCACAGCTCTGCCACTTGGATCAATTGTGTCTTCTCTGAGATTGGAGGAAGGCTCCTTCCTCCCTAAGACTGCTGTGTGCATCAGTCTCACAGACGCTATGCTGGAGAGGACGGTACCGCCCACTCTTCACATACTCAACAGCTCCTTAGAAGAGTTTTTCTCATGCAATGATGGATATGGAACCCAGGGTCTCGGGCATGCCAGGAAACTGCTCTAGTGCTAAGCTRTGCTCCCAGACCACAGATTAGCATAATAAAGGCACTGAGAAGTCTTGTTCAAAAAGAGTCTGTCTAACTTTGCTAAGCAACAACACACACACACATACACACACACATACCACAGACCACACACAGACCACACACCACATATATACTTCATACATACATACCACATACACACACATCATAGACATACCACGCACATACAACATGCATATCACACACACGACACATACATACCAAACATACTCCACAGACATATCACACATATACCATATACATACATAGCACACACCACCATATACATATCATACACACACCACATATATAACATACACACACCACAAGCACATATATACCACAGACACATACCATATACATATTACACACACAGTACAGACATACCACACACACACTACCACATACATACCACACACATACATCCCACATAAACACCACATACCACACACATACCATATATACACTTCATGCATACCATGCACAACCACATATACACCAAAGACATACCACACACTGACCATATACATACCACACACACTACATACATACCACACACACACACACTACATATACACCACAGACATACCACACACACACACACACACACACCATATACATACCACACACACCATATACCTTTCATAGACATACCACACATACATTGCCACATACATACCACAGATACACACACAGCACACACACACATACAAACACATCACACCACCACATATATACCACAAACACATACACACACACAAACATGCCACACCACCACACACATACCACACACACACACACACACACACATACACATACCACACAACACCACAAGCACCCCCTATACACACACCTCTAACAATGTTTGGGGAACACCCATGGATCTCTGGCAGAAGGGCTGGCCCACGAAGTGCGTTCCAAAATGGAGACCATGTTTTCTCCAAGATCATCTGAGTGGCGGAAAAGCCACTCTGTTCTTTCCTTCACCCACAGACATCCCTTTCTCCAGCCAGATGTCACAGGAGATGGGCAGGAAGTGACCTTTTCGCTTTGTCAGTGGCCTCTGCATGGCAGGGAAGACAGTGGTACCTGTGGGGTAAGGAATATAAAAGTTACCTGCTTGGTGTTCCTAGATACCAAACACCTGATTTCCAAAGACACTCTTTGAAAGTAATTACAGGGCAATTTAAAAACCTTCCAAAAAGTATCAACATTTAAGCATTGGGGAGCAGCTTGAAAGAGAGCTGGGAGGAGGGGGCAGCAGGGACGGCAGCAGGTGGGTGACCAAGCTGAGGCAGGAGGCTGGCATCCCAAATGCCTTCTTCCCTCAGCCGACATCTGGAAGGAACATCCTGGGAGCCAAGCACTGGGAATCGGGGACCAGGATAAACATGACCTGGCCAACTCCCAGACAGCTGAGGGACAGGATGTCCCCCTACGACCCATAAGGAGGATTACAGCTGCCCAAAGCCATGCTCAGAGGCTGGCCCAAAGCCACAGAGTCTGCAGATGCAACCAGAGACTTCTGCTCATTCCCCCATCCATACCGAGTTCTCCCCCCTGCACCAGTGTTCAGACAAGTTTTAGACACAACGGATCCCGTTAGGAAACTGATGTCATGCGTGGGAGCTAATGATGTGGTAGAGGGCAAGCTGAATGCTTGCATTGGCTGCTAAGACAGAGAAGGGGGGAGGACAGAGGGGACAGTGGTAATGTGGTAACGTGGTAGCCTGGTAACGTGGGTGGTCTCGTCGGTGACAGTAGTGTCCTTTCCCACCCTCCACCCCAGGGCTGGCTGGTCTCACCAGTGGCAGACGGATCATTGCTATTGAGCACCAAGCTGGTGGCCAGCATCTGTATTCCTGGCTTTCCAAAGCTGGGCTCTAAGCTGCTCTAGGCAAAGCCCCTTTTTCCCCAGCACCCCCACCATACACACACTCTTAGAAAGCACCAGGCCTGGACCCATCCAACTCCCCAGGGAGCTGGAAGCCTGTTGGAACAGAGCACTTGACCAGTAAGCCACTGGTGCCAGGTCTACTGACGGGGACCATGAGACCAGCAGGTCTCATGTGATACGAATGGCCGGCCCAGGCGGGGCTTTGTGTGGCACCAAACTTCTGTCTCCCCTCGAACCGCCCAGCTCCTTTCCCATGATCAGAGCCCCTGGGAAACCCACTTGAGGCACTGCAGAATGGTGCACTTGACAGACTGAATTTGCATGAGTTCTCTGTCTATGAGTTCTCTGTCTGTAACAAACTTCCAGACATAGCGTCTCAGAACAGTACAGTCTTGCCCATCCACACTTGGTCTTTGCTAACAGGCTGGAAAATGATTGTCTTATGCCCCTAGAAGTCAAAAGTCCTAAGATGTGGTATGGGGGCAGTGACGGAGACAAGGGCCGCAGGCCTTGGCGCAGGGCCCTACTCCTAGCTGTACAGTTAGCAGAGCAGTAACTACCAATCTCTCTGTGTCTCTGTCTCTCTGTCTTTGTCTTTCTTGTCTTTCTCTGTCTCTGTCTCTCTTTGTATCTCTGCCTCTCTCTGTGTCTCTCTGTGTCTCTGTCTCTGTCTTCCTCTCTCTCCCACATCCCTTTCTGTCCCTTACCTGTGTCTTCCTTTTCCTCACTAAGAGTCTGGTAACTACAGTGGGTCCATGATCATAATCCAAGCTCCCCGCCCCCCCCCGCCCCCGACTTCAATGGCACCTGAATTCTTCATTTTATTTTATGTATATGAGTATTTCACCTGCATGCATGTCTGTAAACCACCTGTCTGCCTACAGAAGCCAGAAGAGGACTTTAGACCTTTTAGAACCAGAGCTACAGGAAGTTATGAGCTACCATATGGTTGCTGGGAATCCAACCTGGTTCTTCTAGAAGCAGCCAGTGCTTTTAACCATTGAGCCATCTCTGCAGCCCCTTAAACCTTTGTTTCTAATGCACATATAATGGATGCCCCCAGGGGGACCGTGTCCAACAGCTGACACTGGCATCATTCATCCATTCATCCCATACACACTTCCTGAAAGTCCACTGTTACCACTTGGGGCTGAGGGTACATTCAAGTGATGCCTTTTGGAAGGAACAGGAGAAGGAAGTGTGACAATGACCTCCGAAGAGGAATGTCTTGAGTGCCATGTCATGCCCTCTATGTGGGACACTCAAATTGCTGGCCACCTTCATAGCTTGGACTCACCATCCTCCCAAGGTCACCAAAGACAGTATTTGTGGGTGGGAGGAACACCTGTGGGAATACAAGTGAAGAAGGCTCAGTCCTTCTTAAGGGCCACCCTTGGGTATCTGGACTTAGTCTCTGACCTTGAGCAGACCCAGACCCCAGAGGTCAAAGAGATATCTGGAGCCTCAGTGTCTCATGTGAGTAAAGAGACTCCCAAAAGTTCAAACGAGATACTGGGCGAGACTCTCCTGGGAGCCAGAGGGATGCTAGATGGCTGTTACTGCACGGGAAACACCAGGAAGGATGACACCTGCAAGAGATGCTTTAGGTACCAATCACTTTCCAGGCCAAACTCAGGGTCATTCAAGGATGGCGACCCAGGCAGCTGGACCGTCTCTACTACTCTCATCAAATTTCCCGTTTTAATACCAGTTCCTCAAACGAACAAACAAAACCCTCAAGGCGCAGATAATCCAAAGATGTCACTGTTGATTGATGAAAATTGGCAGCCAGCATTTAGATCCATTAAAGTGTTTGCTTTAAGGCAGACACTGTGGCTCATACCTTTAATCCAGAGCTGGGGAGGTGAAGGCAGGAAGTTCTCTGTGAGTTTGTGGCCAGCCTGCTCTACACAATGAGTTCCAGGACAGCCAGAGGTTCATAGTGAGACCCTGTATCAAAACAACAAACGTCAAAAAGTGTTTGCTTTAACCGTTAAACCAAAGCTCTTAAGGCACACGCTCTTTGACATGGCACCCTCACCTTTAAGAGTAATGAAGGAATAGCCACAGATATTCTCAAAGATGAGGAAGTGGGGGGAGCCCTAAGCATCCTGGGGATAATTGGCTGAACAAATGACTCCACACATGACACAGGTTGCACGGACAGTGAAGAGCTGGAGTAGGAGGGGAGGTGTGATGGACTGTCAGGGGAGAGCAGAAAGTGACAAGGTGACTGTTCGAGGGGGCTCATTTTCATTGCAAATGGATAGCTGAGATGGAAGGTAAAGGGAAGGCTGATGCCTAGGTAGACGATGGGCAATAACAGAAGTGGGACAGAGATGATAAGCAGGCGGACCGTATTGATGGAAAATGGGTAACAAATAGATGGCAGTTGACAAGTGATTGATAGAGATGGAATAGACAGGTAAAAGGGAGAGAGGATGGATAATGATAAGTAGGTAGGTAGATGAGGATGATAGATACTCAGATGATGGAGAGATGATAGATAAATAGATAGATGATAGATAATGGTAGTAAGTAGAGAGATGGTAGAGAAGTAGATAGATGACAGATGATTGTCTTCCTCTGCTCTCTATAACTGTCATAAGCATCGTGACTGAAATCAGCCTAGGGGCTTATTTCACCTCTCAGGTACAGTCCCTCATCAGGAAAAGCCAAGGCAGGACCTAAAGCAGAGACTGTGGAGGACACGGCTTCCCAGCCACGCTCCACCGTGTGCTCAGTTTTCCTCCCTTTACTTGCACGGCTTTCCATTTTATTTGGAGATATAGTGACAATATTTACCCTCCCCTCCCTTTCCTCTATCTAACCTCTCCATGCTCTCTTGCTCGCTTCCAAATCCATGGCTTCCTTTGCTTTAATTGTTGGTGCATGCATGTGTATATGTGTGTGTGTGTAAGTGTTTGTGTGTGAAAGTGTGTGTGAGAGAGTGTGTATGTGAGAGAGAGTGTGTGAGAGAGAGTGTGTGTGTGTGTCTCTGTGTGTGCCTGGGTGTGTCTGTCTGTATGTCTGTGTGTGTGTGTGTGGGGTTCCTGAATACATAAATGCCACCTGCCCAGTCTACATGACATTACTTGTATATATACACTAGTTGGGTGTTCTTCCCTGGGGGGGGGGGGACTATTTCTCTTGGTCTCAGCATTTCTCAGTTGCCTTTACTTCTTGGTTTAGGGTCAAGGCTCATGAGCTTTCCCCGTTCCACAGTCACATTTCTGTCTTAGTTACTTTTACTATTGCTGTGATGCAACACCACAACCAAGGCAAGTTTTAGAGGGAAGGGTTTATTTGAGGTTTGCTGTTCAAGGGTGAGGAGTCCATCGGCATCATGGAAGGAAGCGCAGGGTCATTAGGCAGGTGCAGAAAAATCAACTGAGAGATCATATTTCAATCCACACATAGGAAACCAAGATACTGCACTAGGGATTATGGGAGATTTGTGAACCACTAAGCCCACAGACAATGACACACCTCCTCCAACAAGGCCACACCTTCTAATTTTTCCCAAATAGTCACCAACTGAGGACCAAGCATTTAAATACCTGAGACTTATGTGGGACACCTCACTCAAGCCACAAAATTCTATCATCATGGCCACGTCACAGTACAAAATGCATTCATTATACCTCCAAAAAAATCTCCCATAGTCTCTCATAGTCTCTATACTGCTTAAACGTCCAAAGTCTCTTCTGAGATTCAAAGTAAGCTCTTAACTGTAACTCTCTATAAAATCAAAATCACAGTGGCACAGCATACGTATTACCATTGCAAAGGGGATCAGTGGGGGCACAGCAAAGAAATACTGGACAAAGCAAGACAAACACCCAGAAGGGTAAGCATCAAACCCTTTAAGTCCACGCCCCATCCCCTCAAACGGCGTCCTTTCTGGCTTGGCTGCCATCTTTCCTTTGGGCTGCTCCAGTCCCTGTGTACAGATCTCCTCAGCAGGAATCCCACAGCTCTTGACCTCTTATCCCTTGTGGTCTCCAGTGCAACTCAGGCTTCACTCTCGCTTCTCAAGGCTGCTTGCCTCCTCAGGCCCTTCATACAGGGACTGCCTTGTCACACATAGACTGGCCTCATTGGCTTTCCTTAACTCTGGAGAAAAGTCCTACAACCCCTACAACCTCTACTCCTGTATTCTTCATGACTCTAAAGCCAGAACCACACTGCCAAGTTCCTCTGTTGCCTTGGGATAGATAGATCCTTGAATTACATTGCAATAACTTTTTTTAATTCCATAGGTCTTTTGCTTTTGCAATTTGGAAGCTTAGCTGGGTGAGGTCTTGCCCTGAGAACATCTTTCCTTTTTCCCAGTGCAGATTTGGCTTTCTTTTTTCCTTCTGGTCTTGTTTGTCTGTCAGTKGAAGCCTTGCCCCCAGTGTTAAATTTGTTGGTGCTCTTTTTTTCTCCTCAAACTCTATATCTTGCATTTCTTTTAGATCTTTTTCATTATAGACCTACATAAGAGTGATCACTAGTAATTCTTGCAACAGAGTCGATATTAATCTGTTTTGAAATCTCCTCTGCCAAAGAAATTAATCCATTACTTTCCAATTTAACCTCAGGCAAATTCTTAGGACAAGGACATAAGGTAGCTACATACTTTTCTACCAATAAATCACAATAAATCTCTGCTCCTGTATGGGAGTTGTGGTGTAGATGTATCAGGTGGGGCTGGGCTCCACAACTCTGCATTTTGGTCAGCTGTAATTTCCAGTAATGATCTCCATCTGTTGCAAAGAGAAGTGTGCCCGATAAAAGGTGAGAACTTGTTTATCTGGTGAGTACAATTAAGATGTAGTTAGTGGTTGTGCTAGTTTAGTAMACTGGGGATTGCCAGCTCTCTTCCAAAATCCGTGACTCACTAGCCCTGGGTAGTTGACCAAGTTTCCAGTATCGGGCATGATTTCTCTCTTGTTGAGTGGGTAAAAATAAAGCTTGAAAGCTATTGGTTGATAGCCAAGGTGTGCTTGCCACCCTTGAGCCCTTGGGATTATTATGACGTGCTGGTCATTGTTGGGCCTCATAGCTCAATAGGGCTATTGTCACTTCTCTCATCTGGTGCCTTCCCATGCCATGAAAGCTTGTTCTCAGAGAGGAGGCAGTCATGTCAGATCCAGCTCAGGTCCTCTTAGCCCTGTCTCTGAAGTGCATAATGCCTTTAGTAATAGGAATTTACTTTCGACCTTGGAGATGTATGTGGTGGTTTGAATGAAAAATGGCCCACATGGGATCACAGGGAATGGCACTATTGGGAAGTAGGCTTTGTTGGAGTAGGTGTAGCTTTGTTGGAGTAGGCGTAGCTTTGTTGGAGTAGATGTGGTTTTGTTGGAAGAAGTGTGTCACTGGTGGGGGGGACTTTCAGGTTTTAAGTGCTCAGACCAGACCCAGTGTCTCTCTCTCTTCTGGATGCCTGCTGATCCTGATGTAGAACTCTCAGCTATATCTCTAGTACCATGGCTACCTGTGTGCTGCCATGCTTCCCACCATCATGATAATGGATGAAATTTCTGAAATGTAAGCCAGTCCTCAATTAAACATTTTCCTTTATAAGAGTTGCTGTGATCATGGTGTCTCCTCACAACAATGGAGACCCTAAGACAGGAGGTGACCAAAGGCAATATAATAGCCTGTAATGTTTTGGGAGACTCTTAGACAACTCTGATAAACAACTCAAAACAAGTCAACCTGCTCTCTTATTACAACCCAGGTCCACAGGCCTAGGGGTAGTACCACCCACAATAGACTGGACTCACCCACATCAATAACTACTCAATAAAATACCCTTGATTACTTTACAGAGGCTTTTCTGATAGAGACAGTATCTCAGTTTAGGTTCCCTTTCCCCAGATGACCCTAGGTTGTGTCAGTTGATGGAAAACAAACAAACAGCAAGCATAATAGACCTTTCTCAACACACACTAAAATATTCTCATGTTAATATCAACATCATGGTGTAAAACACATTATAATTTTCAAAAGTCCCAAGTCTTTAAAAGTTCAGTCCCTTTAAAACATTCAAAATCTCATTAAAAATCTAAAGTCCCTAAAGTGTGGGCTCCTGGAAAATGAAAACTAAGTTGTATACTTCTCATTACAAAAGAGAAGAACACATTATTCCTAAGAACAATGTAGTCAGGTTTGTCACAGTGATATCCCACAGTCCTAGTACTGGTTTCTACCTCAGAAAGTAAAAGCTTTTTATTGTTGTGCCCAAAAGCAACTTGAGAAGGAAAAAGTTTATTTTACCATTCAGGTTACAGCCCATCAGGAAGTTAGGGTGAGAACTCAAGGCAGGAACTGAAGCACAGACCGCGGAGTAAAGAATGCTGTCTACTAGCTTGCTCCATATGGGTTAGTCAGCTGTCTTTCTTTATCTAACTCAGGATCATCTACCTGTGGAGGTTCTACCCACAGTGGTCTGCATCCTCCCACATCAATTGTTAATAAAATAAAATTTCTTCATAGACTTGCCTACAGGTAGGCCAAACTGATAAATTATTTCTCAATTGAGCTTCCCTCTTTCCAGATGACCCTGTTTTGTGTAAAGGAGGCAAAAAACAAACAAACAAACAAACAAACAAAAGACAAAAACTAAAAAAACATACATAATGTGTGTGTGAGAGAGAGAGACAGAGAGGATAGATAGATAGATAGATAGATAGATAGATAGATAGATAGATAGGCAGATAGATAGATGATAGATAAATGATAGATAGATAGATAGATAGATATAATATATAAAATTATAGTGATAGATGATAGGTAGATAGGTAGGTAGATAGATAGATGATTGATAGATGATAGATAGGTATATGATAGATCTATATCTAGAGAGGAAAGATGATTGATAGCAATCTAGCTGGATAACAGATGATATACTATTGATAGGTAGGTAATAAGATAGATTATAAACATATAAGTGACAATCAATTGCTATGACTGGTAGCTGACAGAGCACAGGCTGACACACACTGAACTCCTTTTTATAGAATGGCCTGAGTTCTGGGATGGCCTTCCACCTGTGCGGACAGAGAAGCCCACATGACATGGAGGTACAGATGATTGAAAGCAGTGGTCCATGGGTCTGGGACCTGTTAAAGAAGCCCACCCTCTTTTTATTCTTAACTTTTAAAATCACTTACAAATAAAATTGGTGTTATTGCGTGTGTGYGTGATGTGTGCCTATGAGTGTGTATGTCCTAGGACATTGCAGAGGTCAGAGGACAACTTTGGGGAGTCCACCATCATGCACTCCGATCATTGCAGAGCACGCCCCTGTACCTGGTGAAGCATCTTGCTTGCTCTGATGTCAGTCCTCTTTTGGACAGTACTGATGGTTACTAACTGTCAACCTCACAGAAACCACCTAGGATGCAGGTCATATCTGTGCAGGAGTCTCTAGATTGGGTGAGTTGATGTGGGAAGAGCGTCCCCAACGCCCTGGCAGATGTCCATCCCCTCTGAGTCCTGACATTGCAGCAGCATGACCAGCTGTTCCACATTCATTACCATGATGGACAGTCCCCTCAAACTGTAACTCCAAAGAAGACCTTCCTCCCTTCAGTTGCTTTGGTCAAGTGTTTCATCACAGCAACAGGAAGAGCGAGATGGGTTTCCACTTTGCTGAGAGGAAGAAACAGCTTAGAGAATAGAGCTATCTGACTTCCAACCTTCCTCTGTCTTCTCAGGGCCCACAATCTGCTCTGGGGAACCAGAGACTCAGTGGCGGCTAGGGTAGCGTGTTCATGTGTGTAGCGAAGCTGAGAACATAGTGTGTTCCCCGTGTGGGAATCAAGGTGCCTTCGATTTGTGTTTTGGGGTAGCCAGTGCTTTATCGATGATGACAGAAAGCTTGGAAAGGGGTCTTGTCTCTGTGCCTCTGTTCCAGCCTCCATCTACTCCGGACATACAATGGACTGACTAGGAAGACCCAGGGGTAGGTGGAAGGGGGCACTCTCATGAGATCTCAACCACACTTCAGACCTGGGGATGGACTGGGACATTTCCAGGAGCCATCATCACCCTCACTCAGCAAATCCGTACCTAATTAGTGCTGGATACCTAGAGTCCCGATGGGGTAGGCCCTGGTTGTCTTTGACACACACTGTGGGCTCATGGCTATCTCAAAGATGGAATTCTCGAGTGCATGTGGGTCCYGTGTGAATCTTAATTACACTTCTCATTTCCTCCCAGTGTAACCTAGAGACATGGGGTTCTTCTAGTACCTATCATCTGAAGAATGCTCTGTGTGTCAGGGTTGGAGGGGGTGATACTCAGGCGAGGGAGGATAACACAATCTCTAGGCCAAGGAATAAGGGCTCATGCTGCTTCCCATTTCCTTCTCTTGGAACTCCACTGTGCACACATAAAATCCAGGCTCTGACAAGTCTTGAAAAACAGCTGCCTTCCCAGTGTGGCTTAACYCAATGTCTCCACACCAGCCCCCTTCTATAGAACTCTACCTATTCGAGAAGGACATTCTGCCTGCCTGTCCCTGCTTACGTTGGCTTATGCTAATGCTGCCTGCTTGTTTTTGCAAGTTCCTTAAGGGCAGGACCAAAGAAGACCTCTTCCTCCTCAGAAGGTACTCCAGGCTGGAGAGGTGAAGCGGGCCTCTCTGATCAGGGCGTGAATCAATTCTCCTATCTGACTGTGAGGTCTAAAGCAGGCCTGGGGCAGGTAGGGGAAGAAGAGCGAAGCTCCCCTTGGAAACGGAAGGCACATGCATATTTAATAAAGTACAAACTTTCTGCACAGATGGAACACAAACCAATGACGTCAATACATCCACTACCCGTTCATTAGGGCCGAGGGCAGGCCAACACCAGCCTTCCCACCGCCTGGCCTCAACCGACAGCTCATGGAGGTGAGGCCACAAAGGGCCTCAGGCCACTGCGGTCCCACTCGTGGCTCACCCCAAGGTGCCTGCTGTCTGCGTGATTGACAGTTCCATCCCAGGAGCTCTAGTCTCAGGGCAGACTGAGAAGTCGTCCGCCTCTGCCTTATCTCCGTAGACTATTCAAACCTCTTCATTCCTGGGAGTCATTCTCCCTTATGTGTCTCACACCTTCCCACCCTCCACCCTACCTCTGATCCAAACCATGAAAGCTCCACAGGTCTCTGAGACCACCAAGCACCTTCCTGTCCCAGGGACTGGGCCACCCTCTGCCTGCCATGTCCCCTCACACAGCTGTACTCCAGGACATTCAGATCCCCATACTTCATGATACCAAGAATGACTCCCCTAAACCAACCCTTACTGTTCTGTCTCTGTCTCTGTCTCTGTCTCTGTCTCTGTCTCTGTCTCTGTCTCTCTCTCTCTCT
Organism: Apodemus speciosus; assembly: GCA_002335545.1. Lineage (NCBI taxonomy): Eukaryota > Metazoa > Chordata > Mammalia > Rodentia > Muridae > Apodemus > Apodemus speciosus. The sequence goes on from BDUI01001002.1 coordinate 91,974, forward strand.
CTCTCT
>BDUI01001003.1:69102-85388 GCA_002335545.1 Apodemus speciosus
TAGTGTATAAAAGTACTTCAATGGCATATCCATTTGCCTACATGGATAGAGTTTTGAGTTTGTCCCAGTGCTTGGGCAATTCTTTCAATTTATTCAGAAAGAAAGAAAGAAAGAAAGAAAGAAAGAAAGAAAGAAAGAAAGAAAGAAAGGAAGGAAGGAAGGAATAATGAATGAAAGAAAGAAAGAAAGAAAGAAAGAAAGAAAGAAAGAAAGAAAGAGAGGGATAGGATCCTTCCGGTTTCTGTTTGTGCCTTGAGCTGATCCTGTACCACGGTGATCCATACCCAAATACCACCGGGAGAGAGCTGGTCTCCCAGGAATGTTGAATAACCTGTGAGCATAGGTAAGACCACCACTAATGCCCAAATTGCTGTCACAAGAGGGACCCACTCTGAGCATCAGGGTACTGGAACCAAGGAATAGATAGGGACAGGATCCTTACAGTTTCCATCTGTACCCCAGAGCTGACCTCATGCCACAGTTGTCCATACCCAAATTCCTCCCAGAGAGAACTGGTCTCCCAGGAGTTCTGACTCACAGACCGGCAGGAGAGATAAGCCACAGTCAGAGACAGCAAGACCAGCTAACACCAGAGATAACCAGATAGTGAAAGGCAAAGCCAAAAACATAAGCAAACAGAAACCAAGGTTAAATGGCATCATCAGAACGAAGTTCTCCAACCACATCAAGYCCTGGTTACCCCAACACACCAGAAAAGCAAGACTATGATTTAACATCACACTCATGATGATGATAGAGGACTTTAAGAAGGGCATAAATAAGTCTCTTAAAGAAATACAGGAGAACACAGATAAACAGGTAGAATCCCTTAAAGAGGAAACTCAAAGATCCCTTTAAGAATTMAGGAAAACACAACCAAACAGGTGAAGGAATTGAACAAAAGTATCCAGGATCTAAAAATGGAAATAGAAACAATAAAAAACATCATAAAGGGAGATAACTCTAGAGATAGAAAACCTAAGAAAAAGATCAGGAGTCATAGATGTATCAACAACAGAATACAAGAGATAGAAGAGAGAATTTTAGGTACAGCAGATACCATAGAAAACATTGATTCAAGAGTCAGAAAATGCAAAATGTAAAATGATTGTAACCCAAAACATCCAGGAAATCCAGGACACAATGAGAAGACCAAATCTAAGGATAATAGTTATAGAAGAGAATGAAGATTCCCAACTTAAAGGGCCAGTAAATAGCTTCAACAAAATTACAAAAGAAAACTTCCCTAGCCTAAAAATGAGATGCCCTTACACATATAAGAGGCCTACCTAACTCCAAATAGACTGGACCAGAAAATAAATTCCCCTTGTTACATAACAGTCAAAACACTAAATGCACAAAACGAAACAAAAAATTAAAAGCAATAAGGGAAAATGATCAAATAATATATAAAGGCAGACCTACCAGAATTACACCAGACTTCTCACCAGAGACTACAAAAGCTAGAAGATCCTGGGCAGATGTCATACAGACTCTAAGAGAATACAAATGCGAGCCCAGGCTACTATACCCAGCAAAACTCTCAATTACCATAGATGAAGAAACCAAGATATTCCATGACAAAACCAAATTTATACAATATTTTTCCACAAATCTAGCCTTACAAAGGATAGCAGATGGAAAAGACAAATACAAGGAGGGAAACTATACCTTAGAAAAAGCAAAAACAAAACAAAACAAAACCAAAAACAAAACACACACACAAAACAAAACAAAACAAAAACCAACAAAACCCAAAAAAACTTCTTTCAACAAACCCAAAAGAAGATAACCATTCAAACATTAAAATAACATCAAAAATAACAGAAAACAACAAACACTATTCCTTAATATCTCTTAATATCAATGGACTCAATTCCCCAATAAAAAGACATAGAATAACAGACTGGATACATAAAACAGGACTGAACATTTTGCTGCATACAGGAAACATACCTCAGTGTCAAAGAAAGACACTAACTCAGAATAAAGGGCTGGAAAACAATTGTCCAAGCAGATGGTCCCAAGAAACAAGCTGGAGTAGCCATTCTAATATTGAATAAAAGCATATTTCAACCAAAAGTTATCAAAAAGGATAAGGAAGTTCACTTCATACTCATCAAAGGAAAAATCTACCAAGGAAAACTCTTAATTCTGAACATCTATGCTCCAAATCCAAAGGTACCCACATTTATAAAAGAAACTCTACTAAAGTTCAAAGCACACATTGCACCTCACACAGTAATAGTGGGAGACTTCAACACCCTACTCTCATCAATGAAAAGATCATGGAAACMGAAACTAAGTTTCACTGTGTCACTCACAGAGACACAGTGAAACTAACAGAAGTTATGGACCAAATAGATTTAACAGGTATTTATAGAACATTTCATCCTAAGACAAAGAATAWGCCTTCTTCGCAGCACCTCATGTTACCTTCTCCAAAATTGACCATATAATTGGTCACAAAACAGGCCTCAACAGGTACAAGAAGATTGAAATAATCCCATGCATCCTATCAGATCACCACGAACTAAGGCTGGTCTTGAATAGCAACCAAAACAACAAAACCCCCACATACACATGGAAGCTGAACAACACCATACTCAATGATAACTTAGACAAGGAAGAAATAAAGAAATTAAAGACTTTTCAGAATTTAATGGAAATGAAGACACAACATATCCAAACTTATGGGACACAATGAAAGCAGTGCTAAGAGGAAAACTCAGTTCTGAGTGTCTCCAAAAGGAACTGGAGAGAACATATATTATCAGGTTAACAGCACACCTGAAAGTTCTAGAACAAAAAGGAGCAAATATACCTAAGAGGAGTAGACAGCAGGAAATAGTCAAACCCTGGGCTGAAATCAATCAAGTAGAAACAAACGAGCTACACAAAGAATCAACAAAACAAGGAGCTGATTCTTTGAGAAAACAAGATAGATAAACCCGTAGCCAGACTAACCAGAGGGCACAGAGACAGTATCCAAATTAACAAAATCAGAAATGAAAAGGGAGATATAACAACAGAAACTGAGGAAACTCAAAAAATCCTCAGATTCTACTACAAAAGCCTATACTCAACAAAATGTAAATCTGGTGGAATTGACAATTTTCTAGACAGACACCAAATAGCAAAGTTAAATCAGGATCAGATAAACCATCTAAACCATCCCATAACCCCTAAAGAAATAGAATCAGTCATTAAAAGTCTCCCACACAAGAGAAGCCAGGACCAGACGGTTTTAGTGCGGAATTCTATCAGACCTTCAAAGAAGACCTAATACCAGTACTCTTCAAACTATTCCATAAAATAGAAACAGAAGGAACCCTACCCAATTCATTCTATGAAGCCAGAGTTAGCTCATATTGTCCTTTGAAAATGGCATGGTTTCTGTCTAATCAGGAACTTTTCACAATTTCCTTTCATAGAGGGCTTCATAAGAGATTTTTTTCTACTTCTATCATGTTTAATGTTCCAAATAGATTTTAAAAATTGGTTGAGTGCATATTCCTTTTAGCTTCAGAAGATATGTGTATTTAAGAGGCATTTCACTATTATAAATTATTTTGATGACTTCAAAATTGTCAATACTGAGTTGTATATTTAAAAGAAATTCTTAGTTTAATAATAAATAAAAATAAAAATATAAAAGAAAGTGAGGTCCTGTTGAAACTAGAAAACAAGTAGGGTTAGACTCCAGCATGTAAGCCATACTTTGGGAAACCTGTTCCTACAGAGACCTGATGTGCATTTCTTCCCCTCCTCTAAGGGAACAGAATACAGTGGAGAGGCAAGATCAGAATAGGGAAATGATACAGATCCTTGAATTGTGTCAAGAGAAGAGCCAACTACAACCAACCCTCCCCAGTCCTGATGGGCCATAGCATCACAGTGAGAGGCTATATAACTGGATATATGATAAAGGAGGGTATAGCATGATAATGGCAGGGGTTATTAGTCATTCACTGATTAAAATTGCCAAATGGCTCCTGGGGTAAAATGATGAGCCAAATGATGAGAGATTCATTTTCATGAAATTACTTGTAGACATTTGTATAAATTCATGTGGACACCAGAGGATCAACTTGGGTGTTATTTCTCTGGARCCAACCAACTTATTTTTGAGACAACTTCTCTCATTGTCCTGGAACTCACTAATTTGACTAGGTTGATTAGGGAACTAGCTCCAAGGACCTACTGACACAATTTCCCAAGAGCTAGGTTCTCAAGCATGACATCATCATGGCCTTGCTACATGGCATCTGGGCATGGATGTTTGCTCGCTGTGCTCAGGTGATAAGTAATTCTACATCTGAGCTAGCTCCATAACCTCCGTTTACAGTATTAAGGGAGGAAACTGATAACAAGATAGATATTTTAATTTAGTTATCCCTGACACAGAGTTAACTCTGAAAGCACAAAGCCCTACATTTGTATCATCAAAGGTTGCTAAGCTTCAAATGTAAGCAGAGGTGAGGAGGGGTCATAAAGGGAACTAGAGGAGTTATGGATGAAGAGAGGATTAGGAACTTCCTCTTATTCCTTCCATGTCTAGAAACATATGCAACTGATCTGAAACTAGTCTTAGTTGCTTGGCTACAATGTCATCTCAGGACAGATGAGTCTGTGCTAGTTATGTTCTCTAATGTTCTTTATTACACCACTGTCTACATGCTAACTAAAGCAACATAAATGCTCATAGATGAGGGTGTTTGATGTCTCTAGTAAGAACATATTTTTTTAATTGTGCCTTGTAAGTGTTAAACATCTTATTTAATGTACCTAATGCCAAATTATTTTATAGAGAATGAATCTGGTCCTTGGGAAGTCAAACAATAAAATTCTGATTAAATTGAATTAATCTGAATTACATGGAGCTGGTAGTGGTGAGCTTGAAAGACAAGCTCAGCACTCAATCCACAGACCTAGAAAGCTAAAGGAATCAAAGTCATGATGGTTGGAAAGGGTTAGCCRCTGAAGAGATTGGGATACTACAGCATGTTTCCACACATGCTGACCAACATCTGCCCCTTCCCTGCTCCTTAACAAATCTCAGCAGCATCCAAGAATCACTTTCTCCTGACAGTTACAATCTTCAGGGAGAGAGACCCCATTTCCAGCTTGGAAACAGGTCTAACTTGTCTAAGCCAAACACAGAAGCCATATCCTACTTGACAAGGGGCAGTTGTGTTATGAGCTTACAATACAACTCTGGCCACACACTTGAGAGAAAGTCTGCAGGGAGCTTATGGTTAAGGTTTCTTTAGAAACCTTTTTTGGGGGTGGKGTGGGGTAGGGTGGGGGAGAGTGAGTTTTGCAGAACTTGTTTGTGATTCCTTGTGTCCCCTTTCCATTGGATATGACAACCTCTCCTGAATTGGTACCATCACCTGTGATTATAGGGAAGGAGACATGGCCAGGCAGCACTCGGGATGGAACTGAAGGCATGCAAGGATCCAGACTCCTGAGGCATACCTTGTCTTAAGCACAATAAACAAGACAAATTAATGACCTACAGTCAGAGTTCAGTTTTCTAGACACAACTGCCCTAACATCCTAATTAAAAAGATTTCTTTTAACACTAACAAATATGTTTTATTTGCAAGGTTATAAAATTAACTGTGGCAGTATTAATTAGAAATCCTACTTCTGCTAAGACAGAACTGACAGGTTATGTTTAAGATACAATGCCTTAAAGACCATGTATAGGTATATATTATCCAACTCTGTAGCTGTTCAGCAGCTTTGGTTAAACTGGATACCTGGAAAGAGAGCTGGGGATGGATGGGATGGACAGACAAGAAAGGAATGAAGCCAAGGCAAAGGTTCTGATCAAGGCCCAATGTTTAATGTTTAACTCTGACTTTAGAGGGGGGAACCCATCCCACATTTTGTCAAGATCTCATCAGAAAAGCAAGCTCAGCTGCTCAGCAGGTAGTGGCTTTTTCCAGGAAGCTATGGATGTGACAGAACAATAGACTTCACCTAGGTTGGAAGACGCTACCATAGGTGGGCTAGGTGACTGTGACAAACAAGGTCTAATTTAAGATTTACTCATGTTCTATGATCTCGTCTAAAAATTATGGTGGCTGGTTGCCACACCTGACTTAGGTCTAAGGCTAGACTCCTTCTTACCCATCCTCAAGACATACACAGCTTGTTTGTGTTTATTTATACAAACATGGCCTTTTAGTGTTTATTAAACACAAACATGGCCTTTTGGCATTGCCTCTGACTTAGGTTGATAAGGGCTCTAAAACCTCAGTGTCCTGTCTCTGACTACTGGCCCTAATAACACTTTTTTCACATTTAGATCAAATCCACCAAAAACCTATAAATATATATTCAATATATTTCTTCATAATGATAAATAACTGTCATAGTAAATAACTGAGCTTTGTTGAAGGTGATCCTGTATAAAAACAACCAACCTACTTAAAATATAGTCAAAAGTTAAAAACAAACAAGATTAAGATTGTCTGTGTAGATGTCCCAAATATCTAATTTAGTTATAAATTAACAATGACCAGACACAAAGCCTGGCCTCCCAGTGTATGAAAAGTGGCTTTAAAAATCAACCAAAAAGACTGTTACTTCTCTGCTAAGAGTAGAGACTATGTTCTAAGTTAACTCAACTGGCTGATAAAAAATTTTAGTCATCTTTATAATTAAAATCATGTTTACTAAAAGAGTCAACATCTGTATCTACTTGACAAACACATCTTTCAGACAGTCATCAGACTCCAGTCTTCTTTTTATAAACAAAACACAAACAAAACCTCTCCCCCATATTAAAATGGGATCTAGACCATTCCATATATTAGTTAGGGGGTCCCGCCATTTAACCATGAGATATAAGCTAAAAGTGACTAGATGTCAGTGGCAATCCACTATAGACTGACCTTTAACATCAGTTTACAAAAAATTTAAAACAAATAAGACAAAAACAAGATATACTTTTAGTGACTTTAACAGCTACACAACTCTATATATTCCATCATGTTTGGGGCTGTTTCTGTGTCTGGGTTTGAGACATGGCAGCATGCACTTTCTCTGTCTCTGTTTCTGAGCAGCACTGGTACTGAGAAGCTATATTTGGGAAAAGAACTAGGAAGACACAGTTTGGCAAGTTAGGACTCCCATGAATACCCCAGAAGAGGTGAGCCAAGAGTCTAATCTGTGGACAAGAAGACAGTAGGGTACATTAGTCCAAGTCCTCAATGAGAAACCCAGGGTGTCAAAGCAGGATCAAAAGTGCAAATGTCAGGGATATTTAGTTCGGCCTGAAGCAAGAAAGAAGTTTGACCTTATTAAAATTACATCTGCGTTACAACAAAGAGACTGGATCTTGATACAGTGATCTGTCACTGGAAGCTGTGTGGTTATTTCTTCTAAATTAAAACAGTTCCTCCAGGAGAGAAGGGGAAAGACTGTAAGACTCAGACAGCTACTGAGATTTAGGAGGTTCAGAAAAGTTCACATGGCTTGTCCCCAAGTGTCCTCCTTTGCTTTTCTATTGCTATGTTAAATACCATGACCCATAGAAACTTGGGGAGGAAAGTGTTTATTTCATTTTTACAGGTGATAGTCCACCATGAAGGGAAGTCAGGGCAGGAACCTGAAGGCAGAAACTAAAGCAGAGGACAGGRAGAAACATTGCTCAGTGGCTTGCTCCCCACAGATTGCTCAGCCTGCTTTCTTATGCAACTCAAGACCTTCTACACAGAGGTGGCATTGCCCACAGTGGACTGGGCACCACCCATATTAATTGTTAACCAAGAAAATGTCCTATCAACATGCTCTCAGGCCAGTCTGATGGGGACTGTTCCTCAGTAGAGGTACCTTCTTCCCAGGTGACTCTTGTTTATGTCTAGTTGACAACAACTAACCAGTACAATATGGTTATAAATGGTAAATAATTTCTGAGAAGAGATGAACTTTAATGGAATTTCCTGCAAGTTGGGCATGAAACTCCAGGAATGCATCTCTCATGAGTGGTCATCATGCTGTGGTCAGTTTTTGGTGACATATCTGTGTTCTAGTCACTTAAGTTCCTATAAGTAGCCCCAGCTAATTCACTGATTCAACAGGTTAGACTTTGGTAGAATCATTTATTTATATTGTCACTTGCCCTATCCGGAGTGAAAAGACATTTAATCATGCCCTCCCAGGAAAATTTAGGCAACACAAATGTTCTAACAGCAGGTCTTCTCTTTGAGGACCCACTAACAGCTATTGGCTGATAGATTAGACTATGAAGATGAATATAGTCTAATTCCTGACGTTTACTGTAGGTAGATAACAGGTAAGGAGCTATTCACTTATGTGACAGTGATATTACTGTGTTTATAAATTTCTGTGGCATTTCTATGGAGAGCTTATGTAAACTCTGCCTTGGGTGGTGAGAAGATAATACATAGTTTGTATTTACAAGATATTGAATAAGGATTTGGAGTTTTGCTGTGACGGGGTAAAATAGCAACACGGGGAAATTCAGTGAATAGCAAACTCTTTAAAAGTTCTTTAGAGTTTTCTCCAGGTTACAAAGGAAGACAAACACAGTATAGATTGAAAGGTATAAGATACACAGAGTGTGGACAATGGACTGCATTAGATAGAGCCTTTGGGGCTGGGTAACATGGAAGAACTTGCTTTGTCTGAATTGATGATGTTTGCAACTCAGGGTCAGTGGGTAGAGAGCAGAGCTATTTAATATTTCCTGGCAGAGACTTGGAGTTGGACATAGAAGACTCACACTACATAGGCAGGAAAGGCTGTCCAGAGAATGGCTTTTGACTTAGTTTGCTTCCAAATGGAAAACTTGATATTCTTAGAGTTGGTTAGTCTCTTCAGGTGGACTAAGAAATGAGAATGCCCCCTAAGGCTCACAGATACTCCTTAGTTCAATGGTAGGAATTTAACCAAAACCTATGACTCCAGACCTAATTAGAAATCTATCTGGGAAAGTTAAATGAGGTTTGGAAGGGGAATTGTCTCCTGATTTTTAAAGGAAGGATGTGGAGCCATGTGCAACCTGAGGTCTAAGAAGCAACTCTCTGTGACATGTGAGAAACGGGGTGACAAGCCAGTCCACCAGATAGCTCCTTTCCCCATCAAGAACCTAGAATCCATAGAAAGTCAGYTTGGAATATGATCACTTGAAGACACATCATAGTTGTAGCAGTAAGTAGTGATGTGAGAAGCTAGGAAACTCTGGGAAAGCAGTTACTAGTTTACTTCCTAGGTTTTCTGAAGGGTAATGAGACTCTAGAAAAGCTGCCTAATTTCTGAGTTTATCAGTCTCATTTGTAAAAAAAAAACAAAAAACCACAGTTATATAGATCACATAGGACATCTATGGGGATTCTATGGCTCAGTGTAGCTCATGTCTAGCTATTTACTGAAGGCAGTACAAGCTGTGTGTTTGGGCTCACTAATTATAGCTATCATAAATTATCTTATTCTTAAAAGTAATGTAGGTCAGAAAATGAGTTAGTAGCTTGGTCTTAGTGGATTTGTTGGTCAGCAGCAGATTCAATATGTATGATTGTACTGGGGATGTATGGGAAAATCCAATTTCCTTTCATGAAATTACCATCTACACAGAAGATACAGGGATAAGCTAATAAACAACTGAGTGTGGYACACCTAGAGTAATGATTAAAGCTATGAAGAATTAAGAAACTCTGTCCAAAGCATGAAAACATTTACTTGTGCTGTGAATGAGAGTGCTGGCTGACCATAGGTATCTGGGAAAAGATGTCAGCTCCTGAAGGCTAACATGAGGTCTACGTTGAAGGTCACACTGACTGGGTGACTTCGTATCCCATAGAGTCACATCCTTAAAATGTCTTAATGAAGTCAGGTTCCAGACACATTGGCTCCTTCATCTCCAAGGCCCTCACGCTTCTGGTGTGGGGAGAGTTGAATGACTCATTCACTAAGCATTTTGGCAGAACCTTGAACTGAGTGTATTTTTAGATGTCAGTTCATGTATGAAAAAAAAATACATTTGGAGGGGCTGGATGAATAATGGGAGAGCAGAATAAAGAAGCAAATACGTTCTCAAATAGCAGCTCATAGTGATAGAGTAGGACTTTCTGTGATTTACAGAGTACGTGAAGCTAAAAGCAAACAGAAGAAAAATATTGTATTGTTCAAAGTCTCCCACACCAGGGTTTCACTTATGAGGCAGGAGTAGGGAGACAGAGAGGGACACCAGAGGAAACAGTAAATTTTAATATTTTAAATAACCATATGAAAATCATCATAGATTTGGGATCACTTGCCTCTCCAAGGTTTATATGTTAAAGGTTTGGTCTCTAGGGTGGCTCTGTTAGGAACCCTTGGGAGAGAGATCTGAGATGGATCTCCTTAGGACACTGGGAACAGGCTCTACAAGTGGATTGTGGGAACCTATGCTTTCTCTTCTGCTTCCTCACCACAAGGTTTCTGGTTTACTCTACCATGTCCTCTCTGCTATTGCTATATGCCTTGCCTACCAGCTTGTTTTAGCCTAATCTCGTATTAGCCTTTCCAAAACTGTAAGTCCACTTTTTTTTCTTCATAAGTTAATCAATATTATAGTGATAGAAAACTGACTAACTAAGAAGTTAAAACCAAAACCATTTTAGAAGCATTTGGGCAGCCTCTCTAGAGCCCAAGAGCACAAAGTAACATCTGAATAAAAAAGAGAGATCATATCCTGCCTTTGGATTTGTAGTTTGACCCTGAAAATGTGCATTTTGGGAGATGTAATGGTGTGAAGGGGTTTCCACAAGAGGAGTAGGTGTGAAACATGGGAGTAAATTCTTAGGGATTTCACATGAATGTCTAAAGAGGAGAGGGGGGACCTTTAATTATAGCCTCATACTGTGAAACTGAAGCTGCTAACTGCATGTACTTTACACTAAAAATACTTTAATACAATTGTGTCATCACTTCAAAGCCCATTCGAGGAAACATTTCCAAGATTTAGCTCATATTCTTCTACTGTTATGTGGAGTTAAGCCCCTGGCTCAAAGYAAATGAATCATTTATTTTTCTGTAGGTGCCTAAGCCTCTACTCTGCCTTTGATTTGTAAGTCTGTTTGTTTTCTGTGAAGTGCTGCTTTCTCAGTCTCCTGCTGGGTTCACTGTACCCTTCAGAATGTGGATGAGACTTCTTGCCCTCCTTTCTCTCCCCATCTTTTCCTCAAGTTCATTTGATTTCTCCTCTTCCTTCTCTTTTTAAGTGTTGAGACAGGGACTTTCTAAGTAGCTCAGCTAGCCTTGAACTTATGACCCCTTACTTCAGTCTCCTGCATGCTTGGAAGATGGGTGAGTAGCATCACGGCCATGAGCAACACTGCCAACCTCCTCTTGAGCAGAGTCACCCATTTCCAGATTTGATTTTCTGTGTTATTCTTATATAATTTTAATGTCTCATCTCTCATTGTTTTGCCAGGTGGTTGCGGTGCTCATTACATATTAGATGATAGATTAAGCATATGAGACAATTTCTTCATCAGTATTTGATACACAGTATTACACACAACCTATGTAGCTACCTCATTTGGTTCACTAATATTTATTTAAGTGACAGAGAGGTTCTGTTATTTTATTGATGATGTTAAGTACCTTACTTGATATCAACCCAATGCTAAGAGCTATAACTGGAATTTGAATCCACTACTTTTATTTTAAAAACGCATTTTCTCAAACATAATGCTACATGGTTTCATGTACCCATGTTACCTGGCATTCTGGCTTCCTTTTGTTAATATAGGCCTCTCTACAATATGTTGGCACATGTATGATGAGGTGGAGGCATGAATGGATCCCAGGGCTGATGAGAAGCCTAAGTATCAGTTCAGTCTATGTTCCAGGAGACAAAGTTACTGGTGTCATCAGAACCATTGGGAGATCACTTAAGCAGAGCTGATAGCAACAGGATGTGGGATGATACTAATTCAATAGTCTAGTAGCTACATAGAAAGACTTAGTTAGGAAAGGCTAAGTGTTTCTTCATTTGGGAAAAATTTTAACTGGAAACAGATTGTACTCTTATACATGAAAGAAACTATGCTCTTTTTAACTAAGTATCCTAAGAGAATGGAGAAGTGCTGTAAACTTCCCAGGGGTTACAGATCCTGATCCTCAAAATAGATTTCTAGACCCTTTTACTACCTCAATTCCTTCTTATTTAGGATCTCTGTATGTTTCTATTATAGTTCTTACTGCCCTATGTTTCAAACACAGTCACTGCCACTACCACCTCACCCTAGTCAAGACCACTGGGTGGATCTAACCTCGATCCTTGACTCAAGGTTTAGTGCTAGAATCCTGAGCTTCCTTCAAACAGAAAGCCTATACAAATGAACAGTAGCAGGCAGGTGAAAAGGCAATCCTTTCTAAAAATGACTGAACTTGGGAACGACATTAGGAAATGTATGTGTTCTGCAGGCATAACACACACTGAATTTCCAGTGGGGATGAAATTCATTCAACATCTGGCAGATGAGCCCAGACAGAATTTCAGAAAGAGTATGTCATAGCTATGGGGTTTCTTCTTTCCTCCCTTTCTTCTGGAAAACACAAAAGCCCTTTCACTTTGATAACTGACCATCAAGGCCTTAATACAACTTGAAGTAGTATTTATTATGGAATTAAGCAAAATGGGCAGTCTTCACCCTGGGAGTATTATTTCTGATTATTAAATACCGCATTTGGTGATTGCACAAATGATCAAGCATTCACATATTCATTCATGAATGACTATAAATCGAATGTCCAATGCATGCAAGGTTTTAAGTAGGAAATTAGGGATATAACTGAGAGAAATAGATGTTATCCATGTTCATGCTCTCTTTCTGGTAATTATCAAGCAAGGGTCAAAGACTTTAAGATTACAATCCTGGTAAGTTTTCCAAAGGAACTGTGTAGTAGTGAGAACTGAGACGGGTGGAAGGAGGGGCATGGGAGAAACTGGAGGCATCCTGGGGACAGGTGGGGCTCTGAGTCTGGGGCTATGTGAAGGATTTACATTCCTCCTAGGATGCTTTGTGGGTCTTACACACTGCTTTTGTATTATTGCGGTGCACTTCAAAGACAATTTTATAGTATAGAGAATGAGGTAGAGGGCTGATAGGCAGTGTGAGCACACTTGAATGGCCTGTCATTGAAYGCCATGAGAGTAGGTAGCAGTGAAGAATGGGATTTTTTCCCCCTTTTGCTGTTTTTGGTGGAGGGGGTACTAGGGAATATGCAAATGAACTCACTTGCTCTAATTCTACAGAGAAGTCTGTAGGTTGAACCATGCTTTGGGGAACTGCTTGTCAGTGGCTCAAGGCGACAAGAAGTCCCTCCTGGAAGAAAAATATCACATCTTCTCATCTGACCTCATCAGGATTCCTTGACCTGATAAAATAAATGGATCTTTATGATGCCGGGGGTGGGGGTGGGGTGGGGGTGGGGGCGGAATACATGATATTAGAGTATTGATACAGAGCTTGATCCCTTTACACTATTGGCTGTCTTTAATCACATTCCTTTATAAAAAGATTTCAAGATACTGAGCAGTTTGCACTCATCCACTTATCCACTGAAGAGTCTTTAAAAATCTTGATGAGGTGGTTCACACAGGTAATCTCAGCACCTGGGAGGCTAAGAGAACTGCAGTGGTGCTGGCAAGGTAGCTCAGTATGTAAAGGCTTTTGTCACCAAACCTGACAACCTGTGTTGAATCCTCAGGACCCCTAGCGTGGCTGAAGAAAATAAATCCCAGAAGTAGTCTTCCGACTTCCACATGTGCCTTGTGGGATGTGTGTATTCCCTTCCACGATACACAAATAAATGTAAAAAATAAAATCGAATTGCAATGAACTGAGGCTAGCCTGGGCTACACAGCAAGTACTAGGTTAGCTTCAGCTAAAGGCAATAAGAATAACAAGAAGGGTTTTAAACTCAAGTCCCTTGAACTGAGCACAGGGTCCCCAGTGGATGAGAAAGAGAAAGGACCAAAGTTGCTGAAGGAGTTTGTAGAGCCATAGGAGGAGCAACAATATGAGTCACCAAGTACTCCCAGAGCTCCCAGGGACAAAAACCACCAACCAAAGAGTACACATGGASTTAYCCATGGCCCCAGACACACTGGCAGCAGAAGATGATCTTGTTGGACACCAAATGGGTGAGAGGCCCTTGGTCCTGGAAAGACTTGATACCATAGTGTAGAAGAATACCAGGACAGGGAAGCAGGGGTCAGTTGATTGGGGAAGGGGAGAGGGCTTACTGGATTTTTTGGGGGAGGAGAGAACCAGGAAAGGGAACAACATTTGAAATGTAAATAAAGAATATACCTAATTAAAAAAAGAACAAAAAACCTCAAGTCCCATTTTAGAACCATGATTTGACCATTATTCAGCCTTTGCATTTCTCATGTGTAGCTCTAGACTGGGATTTTCAAAATTGAGTATGTGAAGAAAAGAAAGAAAAAAAATCTCACTTGATGTACAGGGATATCAGACAGCAGAAACAAAAACTAAAAGGATTTGGTAACTTATAACAGTATGGAAATGGGAAGACATTCAGCCAAGTTGCAATCTTTTCTCCTTCAATTATCAGTTGATGATCTGATATGTAATTTGCATTTCTTTCTCCCCACCCCTTTCCCAGCCACATGTACAAATGCAGTAGATTAAGTGGTTATTGCTGCCCTGGTTATCTCTGGTATTTCCAGAGGTCTTTAGTACAACCATGAAAATAAACACTGGACTGTTTCTAAAAATTCTTGCATTCTGAGAATTAGATGGTAGGTCCCAGCGAAACATGATATACCCAGACACGTCTCTCCCCACAGCTCAGTTTTGATTTCACAGGCCAGCACAGTTCTGGGTAAGCACAAGGAGGGTGAGTTATCAGCAGATAGTCTCTGAATCTGGAGGCTGATTCAGGAATATGGGGACTCATAAAGATGTCTAAAGAGAAAGAGATGACACTGATGAATGTATTCTGGACCAGGATCAGTGCTATGAGGCTGCTTCTTTGGGGAATTATTCACAGGGTAGTGGGTGTTTTCTTAGGCTTTACAGCTGCTGGAAGGCAAGGAAACTGGATGAGGGTCACAGAAACAGTGAGTCAAAGACCAGGCTGGCTCTTGACCGATGAATGTGAAGCCAGTGTCCTCTTTTTATGGTAAAGCACTCTCCTGCATTAGACTCCTCTCACAGACTGGGTTCTCCCTGTCTTCCCTCTCAGAAGTGCTGCCTTACATTCTGCTGCCAATCCGGAATTTATGTGCTCACTCTCAGGAGCCTTAGACTCTGGCAAGTGTCTTGAATACACGAGACAGCCAGGAATAAGGTGAATGATGTGGAAAAGCCCTTGAGCAACTGAGGCCTTCAAACATAGGCATGAAATCCTTCCTTCTTCCTCTCCAAACTCAAGCTGGCGCCTCGGTCTTGGGTTCATCCACRTRGTCTCTTTTAGAGAACCCTTAGATTACTCTGCTTAATCTTTGATTCAACCACTGAATCTTGGGCCTTTCTCTTTTCACATTACCACTGCTTCAATCACAGTTGTACCTTCCCTTTCTYCCTATCTGGCCTCTCTTCACTTTACTTGCATTGTTTTTCCATTGCTACCTTGTACTGACAAAGAGCCATCTTTAGAGTCAAAGCCTGAGAATAACTATATACATCCCAACTGGCAAACTGAGAAAGTCACCCCGTCACCCATTTATGGGCTAAGGGTAGACCTTCAGCCTGGCTGAATCATTATACCTCTGACACTAACCCCTCATCTCTTTTGACCCATAATTTTGGACCTCTGAATATAGGGAGGAGTTGGAGAAAGAGAGATGCTACCTCCCCTAATCATATTTGTTGTCATTTCATTGTGGAATCCAAAATTTTGTGCATGGATAGTGGCTTTTGGAAAATCCACTCTCAGATCATCAAATCCCTTTGGCTAGCTTCAYTGGGTTATGATCCAGAGCTCCAGCAATGTTTTTATTAGGTTTCATAACACCAAGAGGTCATCTACATAGCCCTTGACCATTTTTGCTACTCAAGCAGCTTCATACATACCATGCCTACCTTGGACTTTTGCCTGTTTCTGAAACAACCTCAATACTAATATCGAATTTTTCATCAATAAATATAGGTTAATGTCTGTTCCCTAGAATGTACTAGAAGGAAAGGCCTCAGAAAAGACTGAGCAATATATTATATTAGAAAAGTGTGGTAGGGGCCTCACTGATGAGAATTTATAACACAGAGATCATGAATACATAGGGCAGTTGG
>BDUI01001003.1:88038-99067 GCA_002335545.1 Apodemus speciosus
GATCTAGAGAAGTGCCCTGAGCTTATTTTTCCAAGTTCCTTCACCATAGAAACCTTCATCCTCTGAGGTTCAGTCTGAGTTGAAATGCCAGACAAAAACACATTTAGAGATGGAGCTGAAACTCCAGCTGCATGATYTGGCTTTTTGGAAAGATCCACCTAAATAAAGAGACAAGTTAACAAATGATCTTCCCTGTTCACATTCCCTGAAGCCAATTTCTCAAGGGAAGGTGATTTGATTAAGGAATGAAGTGTCTCCTTAGCCCAGAGTTTTTGACTTAGGATTAGTTTGGTTTTGCTATATAGAGAGTTTAGTCTTCAACTGTGATTACTTTTAAAAGTATAACACAGTTACATTCTCAATTGTACTGCACCCCCACTTACCAATTATCTCTCCTTCCCACATGTGATGTCTACATGCTTCATAGAACATCTTAGGTTTATCATCAAGTGTATCATTGAGCATCCCATCTTATAGATTTAGCTGGAAGAAAAGCATGGTTGTTAGAGACCACAGAGAAGATGGGGTGATGCAGTTGCCTCAAACATTCACTATGGTGACACTAAACTTTGGACAGTCACCCATTCTGAACCTTGTCACTGAGATCAGAAACAGATTTTGCTTCGGAACTTAAGATTTTATTATCTAACTTTTGGCAATAGCAACGAGTCTGGCATGTGGTCCAGACTTGTGTGGATGGGTGTTTTAGGTATGCTTTTTCCTTGTCTGTTCTTGACTTGGATACAAAATTCCTGGTTGYGTTTCTAATTTCTTCCCCACTGAATGYTGACCAGAAAAGATACCATCCTCATAACTCTAGGGTATTAGATGGGTGCATTATTTTTAATAGGTTCTGGCCATGTATTAGAAATTGACCTGTCTATTCAGTACCCCTTCATTATTCAGAGCTTTTATAGTCTGTATTTTTCCTTTTGTAAAACGTCATGATTGCACTCAGAGAAAAATCAGTGTCCTTCAGCAAACAGCTGCCTTCTCCCACAGAGTGTTACCACCTGGCCCCTATTCTAACTTTGCCAGTTGCCCTTTGCCATACTTGGCTAGTCAACTCCCATAGAGAAAGCATGGTGGCATGCACCATTCTGTAGATTTGGGTCATTGAAGCTTGCCCTCTGGTCTCAGAGACTTAAGATAGTGAGTGTTAGGAGGCTCAAGGACATTGGGTGGAAAAAAATCTCAAATCCTTTGTCCTTGATCCTCTTACTCTGCCTCCAATTCCTCCCCAAGGGAAGTCATGCTTTGCTTTATACACTGTGGATGAGCTACTGGCCTCAGCAAAAGGATATCTACAGTTAGATTACAGTGCATGCTCTGGTGATATTTACACACACAGAAGAGGAATGGGGACCTTCATCTGACAGATTCCTGCCTTTGATCCTTGCAGGTCTGGGAATTTCAGAAGCAGGACTCATCACTCTTGGCTTGAGAATACAACATGTGTGTTTAGTGCTCTGAATAGAGCTAAACAGCCACGCAGCTTACAAATATTTGCATTCTGTAATTGTCATTAGGTAAGCTCCTCTGGTTTGAGTCACCAGGGCCATGTTTGTTYTCCCTCYYYTGGGCGATGAGCCAGGGAATGGCTAGCAAATCTCATTTCTGCTGCTCAGTGGCTAATGGTTACTCCTTCATTCTGGTCACATCTCTCCTTCAAAATGCCACTCCACTGGACTCTATCTACCTGTCTGCTTGTAATTCCAGTGACCCTAAGGGCTACTGAGAAGAGAGCCTGAATTAGTGAGGTTCAAGATCTTCTACTGATAGCCACTTTTGTTCCTTAAGTTGTCCTTATTTCCCTAACCAACCATCCATAGCCATGATGTATCCAAACAATTTTTTTTTGTATGTGGGAGTTTTTGTACTGTCAACTGACATCCAGGGATTGGTGTTTCAGGGCATTACACCAAAAATACTGAAGGTGGCATTATAATGGGGTTGTAACTCAGCTTGATGGGACAATCCAGGACTATAACAGCATCTTGAAGTGAAGATATTAAAACTAGACATTTTGATCTTCTGTGAGCTGTTTTTTCTTCAGAAGGAAGGAAAACAAAGCCAGCCATTTTCAGACAACATGAAAGGATGGAAAGATGTTCCATCAGAAAGTTTCCTCTCATTCTGATTTTGACACTGATGGGTGGGTTGGGCTTCATAAAACTCCTGATGCATGAGATTGGGTGAATTTCCTAAGGTTAAGGCAATAATACTCACCCTCAACAGTTGTTGGCTATTAACCCTCATAGGCATACAGAGGGCTCTGCCTGAGATCTCAGAAGATGTTAACTTCACAGAGTGAAGTGGGCCCATTCTCTGATGCTATCCTTGAGTGGGTGCTCACATCTATCGGAGCTTCCTAGCAAGCTGTAGTATCTCCCTTATGAGGAAGCAGTCTTTGTGCACCTTGCCAAGTGCAAGCGTTAGCTTTTGGCTATGTTTTGTTTAGATGAGATGAATGCTCTCAATGCTCGCCCCACCAGCTAGAATCATAGAAGGTGAACATTGATCAGCAAGGTGGGGTCCTTTCCCCCTTAAAGGAACATGGGCAACTAAAATCATGCCCGATCACCAATGAATGGTGACAACTGCTGATACCTGGGTTATCCAGGTGTCAGGTTCTTCTAAAACCTTACAGTCTTTTACTCTTATGCTCTGTCCAGCTATGGGGTATTGCCCAGAATTCTGGTTCCTCTGTGGTATGAGGAACCCTTCCTCTTAGTCCTAGAAACCTTACCAGGTAATGAACAAAGAAAAAAAAAGAAAAAGGCAAAGAAACGCTGAGATTGGGAGGGGCTCTGTTTGCTATCATGGAAATTTAGCATGTTTAATTTAAATATGTGAACTGAGGAGGTGGGTTTATGGTAAACAATTGAACCAGGAGGTAGGTTTAGGTATTTGGTAGGAGGCCACTATAGGAAGGCAAGAGAAGGGAGCTTTGGTCATAGTTTCTGCATACACATTTACATTTGGACCAGAGGGAGGTGTTGCCATTAATGAACCTGAGAAGGTTTTGCCATTACTCTGAGCTTCTGGGCAAAGCTTTGCCATTCCCATGGGTCTAAGACACTGTGATATTTATGTGGCTGCACTCATGTTAACAACACACATTCACCCAGAACTTTATCAGCTCCTATACTGCCTTAGAGCAGAGCATACAAGAAGTACTGAGTTCTGGCTCTTCCATAGTCAGTTGATGTCACATTCTCAAGACCTGGTTATGTCTGCTCCTCTTGTTGCCTCAAGCTCTACCCAGAGAGCTTCACCTTTTGCAAGGCAGGAGGAGTGTTCACCTTCACACATCTTCTCTTGGTACCTGTGTATTGCACTGGACAGGGAGACTAAGGCCTTGCAAGGCGTTTGGAATGAAAAGGAGGAAAGTGGAATTCTGAAAACATGCAAAGTGCTAAGCAAAGGTAAATTGAAGTAGAATCAAAGTGATTCTAGAAAATAAGTGAAAGTGTTTATATATGGAAGACACTGCTATACACAAGATGGTATCACAAATGCAAAAGTATGTCCTCAGGGTAGAGAGACTTGAAAAACCAAAAGCATAATCAACCTATCTGTCTGTCTGTCTGTCTGTCTGTCTGTCTGTCTGTCTGTCTGTCTGTCTGTCTNATTACACCAAAAATACTGAAGGTGGCATTATAATGGGGTTGTAACTCAGCTTGATGGGACAATCCAGGACTATAACAGCATCTTGAAGTGAAGATATTAAAACTAGACATTTTGATCTTCTGTGAGCTGTTTTTTCTTCAGAAGGAAGGAAAACAAAGCCAGCCATTTTCAGACAACATGAAAGGATGGAAAGATGTTCCATCAGAAAGTTTCCTCTCATTCTGATTTTGACACTGATGGGTGGGTTGGGCTTCATAAAACTCCTGATGCATGAGATTGGGTGAATTTCCTAAGGTTAAGGCAATAATACTCACCCTCAACAGTTGTTGGCTATTAACCCTCATAGGCATACAGAGGGCTCTGCCTGAGATCTCAGAAGATGTTAACTTCACAGAGTGAAGTGGGCCCATTCTCTGATGCTATCCTTGAGTGGGTGCTCACATCTATCGGAGCTTCCTAGCAAGCTGTAGTATCTCCCTTATGAGGAAGCAGTCTTTGTGCACCTTGCCAAGTGCAAGCGTTAGCTTTTGGCTATGTTTTGTTTAGATGAGATGAATGCTCTCAATGCTCGCCCCACCAGCTAGAATCATAGAAGGTGAACATTGATCAGCAAGGTGGGGTCCTTTCCCCCTTAAAGGAACATGGGCAACTAAAATCATGCCCGATCACCAATGAATGGTGACAACTGCTGATACCTGGGTTATCCAGGTGTCAGGTTCTTCTAAAACCTTACAGTCTTTTACTCTTATGCTCTGTCCAGCTATGGGGTATTGCCCAGAATTCTGGTTCCTCTGTGGTATGAGGAACCCTTCCTCTTAGTCCTAGAAACCTTACCAGGTAATGAACAAAGAAAAAAAAAGAAAAAGGCAAAGAAACGCTGAGATTGGGAGGGGCTCTGTTTGCTATCATGGAAATTTAGCATGTTTAATTTAAATATGTGAACTGAGGAGGTGGGTTTATGGTAAACAATTGAACCAGGAGGTAGGTTTAGGTATTTGGTAGGAGGCCACTATAGGAAGGCAAGAGAAGGGAGCTTTGGTCATAGTTTCTGCATACACATTTACATTTGGACCAGAGGGAGGTGTTGCCATTAATGAACCTGAGAAGGTTTTGCCATTACTCTGAGCTTCTGGGCAAAGCTTTGCCATTCCCATGGGTCTAAGACACTGTGATATTTATGTGGCTGCACTCATGTTAACAACACACATTCACCCAGAACTTTATCAGCTCCTATACTGCCTTAGAGCAGAGCATACAAGAAGTACTGAGTTCTGGCTCTTCCATAGTCAGTTGATGTCACATTCTCAAGACCTGGTTATGTCTGCTCCTCTTGTTGCCTCAAGCTCTACCCAGAGAGCTTCACCTTTTGCAAGGCAGGAGGAGTGTTCACCTTCACACATCTTCTCTTGGTACCTGTGTATTGCACTGGACAGGGAGACTAAGGCCTTGCAAGGCGTTTGGAATGAAAAGGAGGAAAGTGGAATTCTGAAAACATGCAAAGTGCTAAGCAAAGGTAAATTGAAGTAGAATCAAAGTGATTCTAGAAAATAAGTGAAAGTGTTTATATATGGAAGACACTGCTATACACAAGATGGTATCACAAATGCAAAAGTATGTCCTCAGGGTAGAGAGACTTGAAAAACCAAAAGCATAATCAACCTATCTGTCTGTCTGTCTGTCTGTCTGTCTGTCTGTCTGTCTGTCTGTCTGTCTGTCTATCTATCTATCTATCTATCTATCTATCTATCTATCTATCTATCTATCTATCTGTATCTATCCATATCTATCTATCTATATAGATAGACAGACAGATAAAATTTGGTGGTGGATCAGTGYTCAAGAGAAAGTGAAGTTTACCTAGGATACAACAGGAAGGATAAGGAATGAGAGAATAGATGAAAGATAAAACCATATTCAGCAGGGATCTGAGTGACATGAAGATGAAGAGGTGTTGTGAGAAGGGATGTTGTAAAGGGCATTTTGGAAATTGTGAAATGAATAAAAGTCAAGGAGAATCTAAAGAGTGAGAAATGAATTGACCTTTACAGGTTCATAAATAGTCATTATTATTTTGTGAAATGCATGCTACTGTAGGCACATGCTCAGAAGACAGAATGCAAAGCACAGTTCATGGATAAGGAAAGCAAGACTCTTGGCTGGGGTGTGAACAAGTCTAGCATTCTCTCATCCCAGCAGGGCCATCTCCGCTGAACTGCTCCTGGGATTGGAAGGATTGGATGCTCTGCTTGGTCAGGCTTGATACTTTTACCCACTCTGTGCCTGGCATAGGAGTCTATGTAGCCTGGGAACATGGACTGGGAGTGGTAGGTTACTAGAAGAAAACGAGTGATTTTATCCAAAGAAAGGCACTGGAACATGTGTAGCCCAGAGATAGAGAACAGCTTTGGAGCCTCGTGTGCACACCCCCCACATTCCCATGTAGTGCTGCTTGGAGCATACCTCTGGAATGCCTATGGACTAAGGGATAAAACCACAGGCTTGAACCAAGAGGGAAGATTCAGGAATAAACAGAGAAATGCCTTGAGCAACAGAACATGTTATCAAGTATAAGCACAAGTAAAGCAACACTTTATAGAGGAGTTTCTCCTATCTCATCCAGAAACTCTTTTTGGTTCTGTTTCAGATAGTTTTAATAGGCTTGGTTATCTGGTTACACTATCTCAAGCCAACCCAAGTAAATCTAGGGCATCCTTTGCCCCCTGGGATATAATGTCAGTCCCCCATTCTCCTATCCACTTTCCGGTCAGCTGGGATGGGAAGACTGGAATGTAAATCTTGTTCATGTAGCTGTGAGCCCTTTAAGTGTCCTTTGGTGAGTCAAGCATTAATGATTTCTCCTCACAGAGGCAGTGTTCCCAGGATGATTTTCATTCCATTTCAGACGATAATGGTTTGTGAGAGCTCTGAGTGTGCTCAGTAATGATGCAAGGTTCAATATTCTATTTGGTGCTACTCAGCTGGACTAGGGGGAGTCTACCAATCTGGGCTTTACAGATTGGCTGGTCATGTAGACTATACAATGCTGAATTCTCTTTTTTCTCCCTCTCTCTGTCTCTTTCTGTGTGTATCTCTCTTCCCTCTATTTTTCTGTCTTTTCTCCTCTCTCCTCCTCTCTCTTCTCTCTTCCATCTCCTCTCCCACTCTTATTTCTCACTCTCTTTGTCTCTGTTTTTCTTTCTCTGTTTCTCTCTCCCCCTCTTCCTCTCCCTCCCTCCTCTCTCTCCCTCACCTCCTTTCTTTCAATTTTGTTCATCTCTGTACTTCTGTGGAAGGCTTGCTATGCCAATGTGAATTTTAATCCTCCTAGGTTAACAATGCAAACACATTTGGGCTGTCTGTTTCTGAGAGTTTCCTAGCCAGAGGCATGCTCTGCCTTCCAATATCCAAAGTGGATAAACATGGACATCAAGAGAGCAGTGGCTTCTCAGTGGTAGAAAGAGCCAAAAATATTCTTCCACCTCACCAAGGGGGCTGGGTCCTCCTGGATCTCTCTGTTGCTGGGGTTATCCAAGGTGAAAGCTAGGGTTTAACTGGGCTAATGTAGATAAAAGGACAAACTCCAGAACTATCCTAGGTTTTCTCAGCTTTGGAATGGGAGTATTCACAGGACTCAAAGTGACTGTGAAGCTCACAGGAAAGAGAATGTACAGTGTGCTTAGCAACAGGGTAGGGGTCCAGACAGAGAAGCACTCTGTGACTGTGAGCTCTTCCAGTCATTATTATAATTGCTATGATTTCTGGAAACTTCACAGCTGCCCAGGTAACTGAAGAATAGTGGGAATGTTCTTGAACAATGTCAAAGTATGCAGCCAGAGGTTTTGTTTGCTTTTCTGATGAACTTTGGATTTTAATAATCCTGGACTGGAATCTTGACTGTATTGCTTATTGACAGTTTGCCTAGGAGGAGTGGCTCTCTGACCTTCAGCATTCTTGAACTGAAGACAGACACCATTACTCCATTCTAGTGGAGACAGCAAAGGACTCCTGTAGGAGACTCACTTTAATGAGCAAGTATACAACAAACACTCAGAAAAAGTTACTGATGGTTACTGATGGATAATTTTGAACTCCAGATACCCCTTTTCCTTTGACTCTTGAGACAAACAATCAACTCATAAAAGCCTGGACACCTGCCTCAAGTGTAATTAGAGAGATGATTTGCTCCAATGTTTGTGGCTGTGAGCTGGCATTGCTTTGAGAATTTTGAGAATTGGTAGTATTGACAATTTGGATCAGTGTACAGGATGAGTCTTTCTTGTCACTGAACTACAGTTTACTGAGACAGACCTGGATTTGAGTCATAGCTCTGCTACTTAACTAAGTCTGTGGCCTTGTCACAACATTTCCCTCAAGTTCAGTTCTCCATGAACACTGGGAAGCCTGTTAGTATCTTCCTTGTGGTATTGTAACAATTAAAAGAGATATAGGGGAGCAGTGTGATGGCTTTGTGGGTAAAATGTACCCACAAGGGAGAAGGAAAAAACTCACTTTTACAAGTTGACCTGTGATCTCTAGGTGCCCCCCATACACATGCGTGCATGCACACACACATGTAAAGAAAACTGTAAAAATATTCAATTATTATTTTTCTAAAATGGATAATATATTTATATAATTTTTATAACACATATAATATACATTACTTCCTAGTAATGAGCAAAATAACTGTTCTTGTTGGCAAAACTTTGGGCTTGATGAAAAGTGGTAATTAAAGAAAGGAAAACAGTACCAAGTACATTTTAATGCCTCTATTGAGGACAATGGACAAATGGCCTCTGATTCTCCATCAATTGAACTGCCTGGTCTCAGAGCCAATATTAATACTGTTGTTAAACCAGAGCATTTGGATTAGCGTATAACACTTATTTTATGATTAAACTTCAGACCACAAGGGAAAAATAGCACAATCATTGCATTTAATCAGAAGCTACATTGGGGTGGGCTGAAGGCAATAAATATGTCTGGGAATCATTGGGAACCAGGCAACAATCTATTTAATTATGAGCTGCATTTGTGCAAGTGGTACCCATACTGAGGTCAGTGGGCTGAGGCACTTCGCTTGGTTGCTAGGCAACAAGGGACCTGCTATTCTGAAGCCCATCAATATCAACACGGAGCATTAACTAAACCACACTCCTGTTTCCACTTACGTGATGGTTGCATGGAAATGCTGGATAAGAGAAGAAGATTATGTAATGTGGAAAAAGTGAGAGTTGGCACAGCACTGTGAGGCTTCATCTTTGAAGTAGAGTGATTCAGTGTGCAAGATCATCTGCTCATTGTGGTTCCTGCTCAAACTTCAGATACTGGTGCAACCATGCTAAGTGGTCCCACGCCAAGTCTCTAACCATAAGCTGATGAAAAATACAAGGAGGTTTCAGTTAACACGACCCCCTTACACAAATAACTAATTCTTGTCCAAAAACAGTTTATAAGGTTAGCCTGTAATGTGACCCATTTATCAGTGTCCTTTGGAAGAGTCACTTGTAGCTTAAACTATCTCAACAATCAATTCAGTAACAGATTTAACTCTTACTATGTACAGAAAAGTTTAATGAGTATAGCCTCAAACAGATGCCAACACAGTTTTATTTTAGAATATTTTAGATTATAAACCTACTTGCATTAGACTTTGTGGGGTTCCTTACATTTGAATGATATTAGCATTGCACTGGGTAATCAAACCATTCATTTAATCAATGGTACCAATTGCGCTTTTCCTAGGCTAAAGGAAAGTTGGTTACATGAACCATAAACCCCAGTGTTTTAACCCCTATCTATTAATTGAAGAATAACAAACAAGAGCTTTATTGGAAATAAAAAAATCAACCCAAGAATTAGTATGCTTCAAATATTACTTGCTTGAGTACAAGATACCCATGTCTATTTCCTAAAATCAAATAGCAGGTCCACCTTGCTGTAAGAAAAACCCAAAGAGAATAATCAGAAAAAGTCATGTAATGGTAAGAAAAGGAAGGAGATATGTGGAGATTTTTGAAACATTAATTAATGTATGATCATGGTAAGGGTCCACAGGTAAAGCTAGCAAAAAGAAACACTGTTGCATACAAGGAATTGTAGAGGATTGTAATAACTTCCAGTGAACAGAGTGGTCAAAGTTAATCAGTATGTAGATCATAATTCTAGCTGTCTAATACAAAATAACCTTTGGTTGTTTTTTTTAATATTTGGTTCTCACTTGCTTAATTAGGGAACTGGTGGGTATCCCTTGTCCTAGGTTCTTTAAGGCTGTCACTGTAGCTGTTTGTGAAGATACCAAAGGGTTAGATTTCATTTGCCACTGACTGGAAGGTAGATAAGAGAGTGAAGAAAATGTCCCTATAGGAAATACCTTGGTGGACTTCAGGATGGCTGTTTGGAATCCTAGCAAGGTAATTCCGATTATGCCAAGTAAGTTATGGTCACTGGGCCAACCTCTGGCATCTGGTAATTTAGCTTAGCTCTGCATGGGCTTGGTTCAGGGCAGACATCCTAGTCATCCCTCAATAATACAAAACAGCTTGTTCCCTAAACCTAGGCTTGCTCATGTCAGAAAYGTCTGTGAGGGAAGACTGCTGAGGAAAAAGTATGTCTAGTCAAAACAGGGGAGAAGCAATCCTCACAGCTTATGAGTAATCAAACAGGGCATGCAAAGACAGGAGTTTTCCAGAGGACCTGGATGCATTCTYATATGACCAGGTTCTTGACCTTTATGCTACCCCTAGTCATGCTTTATCTTTCTAGACCCAAAGAGTTTAGAGAAAACCCAACAAAGTGTTTCACAGAGCCTCTCAGATTCTCACAATTATTTATTGAGAAGTTCTTCTTCTAGTTCAGGCACAGTGCTAGAATCRGTGTGCTATGCTTAAACTGAACAAAACAGACATGACTTATTTGTTATGAAAACTTGGAATCTCTTTTAACTGTGTTAGYAAATAGAACCAAGCAGAGCATTTATCATATAGTGTGTCCTAGTAAAGTAGTATATAGCTGATGACTGCAAGGATGGTTCAACTAGAGAAAATCAGAATATAATTAAACCCAATAATACATCAAAGATGGCAACAGGTCCCAAGACCTGTCAGCACAACTGACATGATAGAAGTACCATTTAGGGCTTGGAACYCAGAATATAGGCAGAAACACTTGCCATAACAAGAATAGAGACATCATCAGTCAGAGTACTAATGGTACTCGGGAAAGTCCCTTGTAAACCAAGCCTGCCTTTTGGCTTCTGTAGTTCCGTTTCTGGCTAACTGTTCTTGCTAACTGAGGTGTTTCAATGCAGGATGTGGTTTGTGTGCTTAAAATCTCACCCAGAGAAAGGTTCAGGACTACATTCCTGTACCCAACACCTAGTGTAGCTGTCATCTGG
>BDUI01001003.1:105351-124724 GCA_002335545.1 Apodemus speciosus
GCATGTGTACATGCATGCATACATGCTCAGGTGCAAGTGCACACACATTTACATATGTGTTAGTGCATGTTTGGAGCACATATGCACATGTGAATTTGCATATAAAGGTAAGAAGTCAACCTCAGATGCTGTTCTTCAGTGTAGTCTACCTTATTTTTTGAGATGAGTTTTTCTCCTATCCTAGAACTTACTAAGTATACTTGGCTAACTAGCCAGCAGGCATGGGGATCTGCCTTTCTCTGTGTCTTCAGCCCTGAGATTACAAGAGCAGGTTAATACACCCATGTTGTTGCTGTTTGTTTCATTGTTGCTTTTGTTTGTAACATGTTTGTTACATGTGTTCTGGGCATTGAACCCAGGTCTTCAGGCTTGCATCACAAGTACTTTATTGACTTAGTTATTTCTTCAGCAGGGTTCAGAGACTGTTCAGAAAGCTTTGGCACACGGATGACATCTAGTTCTTACTAAAGTCTTCAGACCCTCTGCCTCCACATCATATTAGTAGGGTAAGGATGAAGGCTCCAAGTTTCTAATAACAGGCTTTCTTTCTGGCACCAGCCTCACCTAGCAGCAGACCAATAGTCCATATGGTTTTGCAGTCCAGGTGAATCCAATGGAAAAAAGATCTGTGTGGAGAACCTCAGTGGGAGAGACTGAGAAGACAAGATGATTGAGCGTCTTATAAACCATGTTGTAATCCTGATTCAGACCAAGTTTTACAGACATATCTTTGAAATGGCTTAGATGGCGTTTAAGAATTTCCACTAATTGACTTAGAAGCAGAGATGGGGTTAATTGTGGGAAACATTGCTGACTAATTTAAAAAGGCATTAACGTCACAGCACCATTTCCTTTAATTCCTCTTTGAAGCATGTTTGAGGCCTGATGATGAGATGGGCAGAATGTCCATCACTGCAGAGAATGATGTGCTGTCCTGTGCACTTGGCGAGTTTCAGTTGTCCACATGTGCTGGCCTCTCTCATCTTGTTCTCTAGGAATGGTCTCTGATTTGGCAAGTTTTCATTTTCTTAATTCACAAGCTTTTCTTAAGCCAATACATTTCTAATTCCTTTTATCTTCTCTTATCCTCATTGGGGTCCTCAGGTAAGCTTTCATCAATAACCATTTGCCAGTGCTTCTTTATACCACTCAGAGGCTCTTTTACCAACCATGCCTTATTGCCCATCTTAATTTTCTTCCCCGAGATGCACCTTCAATGTATGCTAGATTTGGTATAGAGGACGTTAAGTGTCCAAAGATTTATTCTGTTCCGACCTTTCATTTACAAGCCCAAACTGACCAATGGTGGTTAACACATATTGTTTATCTCAGGAGAAGCAGGGCTTGTGTTGCACATGGCTAAGTTAATCTCGGTCTATAGGATATTTTATGTCTTCAGTATACATTCATCCTAGATACTGCTGGTGATACTGGTCACTGTTTATGTGTAATTCTTCATGGTACATAAATCATATACAGTATTGTCTTCTCATTCTTGGATCCTACAGATTTGGTGAAGGAAGCTACCTCAATGAGGGAGGAATCAACTAAATATGCCAAACATCTGTTTTATGCCAGGTTCTGTGCCAGTTACTTCATTCACAGTAATAAAAGTTATCATCATGAAGATAATTTATTGGGTATGTGCTATGTTCTAGCTGAAAGATTTTTCCACCTAAAGAAAGATCTTAGGGCTACTGAGGCTATTTTTAGATGAGGTTAAGAAGCTTAGTCAAGTTTCCTCAGTTCTTGACCRCTAAACTCTGACTTCAAGACCTCCGTTTTTTTCCAGCAGTCATTTGCATAAGATTTGCATTATTTTTGCCACTCTGTTTACCCTATGTATACTTATTTAAATAGTATGTTATACATTTGTATTTGTTTATTTGTTTCTATACAATATGTTTGAATGGGACATGTGTTTTCTTTAAATATTTTCACCCAAGAAGAAAACTACTACTGTCTAAATAGGAAGCTAATATCATTTGCCATGAATGGAAGGAAATGTGTAAATAGATATACCATGAGGATAATCACTGTAGCCAACACCTGGATCCACTCTGGAAACCCACAGAGTCTACAACTGCTTTCCCATCTCTGTGGAGGGTCCCACATAAATCATCTCTGTTCTGTCAGTGATATGGGTTTCACACTTCAGATAGTACTCTATTTAATGTCCTCAATGAGGGACACATGGATGAAGCTGTTACACATTGATCTCTGCTATGAAACAGAAACAGAGTAAAATGAGTCTGATTTTGACAAGTTCATTATTGACACAAGACATAAAAATTTAAAGATAATCTTGGCTTCCACAACTAAGTCAGAAAACAGACAAACAAATAGAAACTTAACAAATAAATGAGCTCATTATATCTCTTGCCAATATATTTTGAGCATGTTCAGTTTTACAGTCAGATATCATTTTATATAGTTATATAAAATTACATAGTTTCTATGTGCATGTGAGCATAGATAAATTTGCTCATGTGTATACCCATGAACACATATCATTCCATTTATACTTAGAGCGCTTACATTGGGTATGTGCCTCTTAAAGATTATGAATATATAAGCCCAAACATCTTATAAATTATATTTGCATACAGGCTACAGTCTTGATTTATACACACAGGAAGCCAATTCATGAGCAATTATGAATGAGATGTTAATCATAATCATTAAACAATATACATTCATTAACTATAATGAACAATTTCTCCTGATGGTTTTGAGTTTATATGTATATATGTATATATATACATATATATATATATATATAATATATGTGTACATATATATATATGGAGTGATTAAGGATATCAAACCCATTTAACAAGTAATGAAAATTTTATTCTTTGACTAAAAAATATTCAATAAAACAACATAATTAAGAATTTTGATTTAAGCTCATGAAGTTCTGTAAGGTTGGGATCCAATGTTTCTGGATATTAAAAAAAAGTATAAAGCATTCTATTTTATGAAGAAAAAAATGTCTCCTACTTCTAGGGCAATGTGATTTGGTAGGAGTGACATAATTTGTGTCTCAGAGGACCTCAGTGGAAGCCCTTACCTTCTACTTTTGTGTGACCTTATCTGGACATTTGTTTTTGTGTCCACCAAGTAAGGATAGTAGCTCTTTTGTCAGAGAATTCTTAGAAACCTACAAAAAATGTGAACTATAAGGCCTAGTGATTGGTTTGCTGTCTCATTCATTTATTTATTCATTAGTCACACACTGTGTGCTGGGGCTGGGGCACAGCAGTAAATAAATCATGCATGGTGTTCTAGCAAATAAACCAGATTAAGGAGATTGTATTATGTGACATTAAAGCAACTAAGATATAAACTGAATGTGCCAGCAGTAAGCAGTGGGCACAGCTGTTAGCAGAGGTTTCTTTGGGAAGTGGCATTGAATCTGAGTCCTGATGGTTGAGACAAGACCCGTCGTTGAAAGAGCTAGGAGCTGTCAACTGGAGATGTGTGAGTAGGGATCAGGAAGGTGCCCTCACTGTAACCTCTAGAGACAATGACTGATTGGGTCGGGGAAACAGTAATGAAGACACATTTACATCTTGTAACACGTGTGCTATGTTCCCTCCAGCTCAAATGTCCTTGGAGAGGAAGTTGTATTATTTAACATTTCTCACTAAGTACAAACAAAAATCAAAAAAGCAAAAGTTCTTCCTTATACAGAACACAGGTTCTTAAGATCTTGGATCCTACTGGCCCTCATTTGTATGCATAAGTTTTCCTCCTCACCAGGCCCTGAAATCAGATATGTTTCTGTGACAAATGGGTCTGCTTTGTATTTAATTATTGTTTTCATTTCATATCTTGTGTCCAGAGTCATGGTAATAAAATTTTCGGAGATAAAAAATTTCAAAAAAGTAAGTGATTTTTTTCCCCTTTCCCTATGGGGGAGTCACATCATTGACTCATAGGCAGAAGAATTAAGTCAAGGAAATTAAGTGTTGTATTGCAGTCTCTCTACTGTGGATAAGGGCAATCTTTCGATGTTTTGTGAGGATAGGTCTGAAAACTGAAGGTGAGACGGGATGTGCTCTGCAGGGAGAATCAACTCAGCCCACACCCTGTCCTCCTTGTCCTTACTTTTTTAATTATTTAAAGTTTTCTTTTATTGCAATCCTTCAGCTTTTAGCAATTATACTTCATAATATTAATCATATAACAAAAGTTTTTTGTTTCTTCTATAGCGAATGTGTCTGCCCTAAGAGCTATTCTTTAAAATTATGGTGTAGTCTATGAATATGATTAGATATAAAAACAAAGATTCTTCTTCTTTCTTCTTCTTCTTCTTCTTCTTCTTCTTCTTCTTCTTCTTCTTCTTCTTCTTCTTCTTCTTCTTCTTTGTTTCAGATTTTGGCTTTTATTCCTACCCAGGACCCACTTGTTTGACTTAATGAGGGTGGTTTTAGAAAACATCTGACTGTAACTTGAAGTAGTTATAAAGAACCAGGTAAATAAAAACCGTAATCATTGCAAAAATGTAACAGCATCTTTTATGCAGTACTTTTCATAGGGAATTTTCAGTCATTGATCTTTCTTTCTTTCCTTTTTTGATTGGATACTTTCTTTATTTACATTTCAATTGTCATCCTCTTTCCAGGTCTCCCATTTGGAAGCCTYCCCCATCTCATGCCCCTCCCCCTGCCTCTATGAGGGTGCTCCCCCACCCACCACTCCCTTCCTCCCACCCTGGCATTCTCCTACACTGGGGCATTGAACACTCTCAGGTCCAAGGGCCTCTTCTCCCACTGATGTCCAACAAGGCCATCCTCTGCTGGGGACTGGACCACCAACCAAAGAATACACATGGAGCGACTCATTGTCCTTTCTTATGGTAGCTTAATTTAGGGAAGGGCCACGGAAGAGTCAAACCCTGTCTTTGCTTCTGAGTTGTCCAGGTCAACATATAAACAAAAGGCACAGGCACTACTATCGATGGCCATGCCTTTCCTCGACTACTTTGGGCTTTGCGGGGTTGGCCCACTCCCTTTGCCAGCTGCCTGTCTCTTGCCTCAGGAGGCTGATTCCTAGCTCAATGCTAGACTCCTGTTGTCTTAGACTGCTGTTGAATCTGTGGAAACCATTTACTGGTGATGACAGCAGGCATGAACAAGCAAGGCCTAATTGCTTTTAGTCCTACTTGTCTTACAATGGATTCAAAAGCAGCATTGGAGGGTAAGCACTGATCTGGATCAAGATAGGTCACCCCAGTGCTTCCAGCTAACTCTGAGCCTTTGGGTCTTTCTGTGGTTCTTTTTCTGAGTGCATTTCTCCCCATCCTACTACTACGTTAGCCTTCCCCTAGGGTACCTATACAACAGGAGGGATGGAGGAATGAAGACAGGAAAACACCAGGTAGCTGTAGGAGATGATAGGGAGTATTTTTAAACATCTTCCTTTTGGTGAGGCTGGCATCTGCCCCAACACACTGTAAGATGTTCTTTAAGGCACCATAAGGACAGAGAATGTCACCTAGAATTTGGGCTTCCTCTCTGTCCTGCAGAGTGTCATGTGCATAGTTGTTCAATGTCAGTTTGTTGAGTTAAAAAAACAGGACACATGCAAATTGTTTTCTGTAGTCTCAGATGCTAAATGGGATGAAAAGAAAATCATAATTTTTTGACAGAATTAAAATGATGCTTTCATACTTTCTGAATATGGAATCACCATTGGACAAATCCTATTTTCCTTTCATTAAGGTATATTTGAAACAATATAGTTTAGATTCTAGACAGTTGGGCTTAAAAAAATTGCAAACTATCTCCTTTAAGCTAAGCATTTCTACATCTGAATAAAAAGAAATCAGAGAAACAATTATTGTTGGCAAAATGCTTGGCCAATTTTCTTTCAGAGATATCAAAGGACAATATTTTTAAATTATTAAAAAATGAGTAAGCATTTAACAAAGACAACTAATTAACTTACTAAATAAATGGTAGTAGAACAATCTTACTGAGATTTTATCTAGGCTGACTGATGCAGGCCTGCAGTGCTGGTTATTTGGGAGGCTGAGGTGTGTGGAGGGTAAGTTCAAGGACAGGCTGGTGGCCATAGCAAGTATAAAGCCATCAAATCAACGGGACCCTGTCTCAAAAGTAAGAATGAAACTCAGTGGTAGAGCTCTTACTGAGCATGTGCAAGCTTCAGTCTCTGATATGCAGAAGACAGATAGAAATAGCTGGACAAATAGACAAATACACACAGAGAAATTGATTTTTATCTTGCCTTCTCCTAGAATATCAAACTCACCCATAAAGAATGGCTATGTCCTTTGCCCACAGAGGTCTTTTTGGAGAAGTTAAGGAAGAACTTTCTGGAAGAGCTTAGTGTCTCTCAAAGATAGGGGATGGGGAATAATCTGAAATTTGTTAACTGAGGATACATCTAAGGTTTAACCTGGGGCTCTGTGTAACTATTTGGAATCAAATGAGGGCCCCAGAAAGTATTTAACCACATGTTTAATTCACAAATTGTCCCTCTTGTTCACTCTTATTTTTATGAGTGCTTCCTTGTCTTTTATCAATGTAATCTAGACAACTTCTACTCAACCCCCAAAACCYAACTCAAATGTGCTCTCTTTAATAGAATTATTTGGAATCCCCCTTTTGTTGTAAGGCAGAATGGATGCCCCCTTTCCTTTGCACTTTGAACACTGTATTATAAAGTTACATCATTTCACTTCCCACTTCAAAGCCATAAACTCTGGCCCACTGGCCAGATATGACTCATTTTATAGTGTGTGGGTTTTACATTTTCTTTTTAGTTTTAAAATGTGCTATTCTTTTAAAAAAAATTGTGTTTCTCTGTGTGTGCCTGAATGTGTGTCTACACACATTTGTGTGGGTTCGTATGGAGGCCAGAAGAATGTATCCTGTCCCCTATACTGGAGTTACAAGCACTGTAATCACTGATGTGAATTCTTTGGAATCAGACTCTGGTTCTCTGCAAGAGCAGCAAGTCCTCTTAACCACGGAGCCACCTCTCCAGACTCATTTGTAAATGCTTGTTAAAAAAAAAAAAACAACCCAGAAGAAGAAAAAGATTTATCAACACACTCAACTGTTATGAGATTCAACAGTGTATCACCTGCAGTTACTTTCATGTGTGCTACAATGGCAATTGAGTTGTTATGACAGAGACTTTTTGTAGCTCACAGAGTGTAAGGCATTTATTACCTAGCTCTTCACAGAAAACACTGCTAACATCTGCTGTACGGGCAGGGATTGTCGCGCTGTGGTACATGGCTGACATTTATTGTTATCATACACTGAGTATTATGGTAAAAAGTTCACCTCCTTATTGTCTTATGTAACCCTCAACAACTCTGAGCTACCTCCGAAAGTGAGGCATGGGGGTTTTGAGAGCTTCTAAAGTTATAGGAGTCATAGAGTTATAGGTGTCATTTACAGATGTGTGATTCAAATCCACGTTCTTTTGCCTCCAGCTGGTGCACAGTCAATATGCAGCATGGTCACAATAGGACCGGAGAGTAGTATGTGGCAACAGTCGTAAAATACGTAGTCCATTTCTTCTTCATTGGCTCCAGAACGTAACTCAATGGGAGGCTCATGTTAGTCCTGCTGGGTTGGGTAGAGGCCATGGCTAGAGGTCGGGGAAGATGCCCCGCAGCCATGGCGGTGTCATTAAAGATGTCTCACAGCGTTCTAGCTGCTGCAGTGTTTTTCCAGGGAAAACACTGCTCAGAAACAGCCTGACCTGAAAATGCTCTTGTCTTCAGCCTACAGAAATCTGCTTAGAAATTAAGATTTTGTTCTTGGAAGATTGTGAGCCTCAGCTTCACATCCAATCCTCTCTCCACACTCCCTGTCTGGTTATGGGGGGGGACAACCATCACCCAGCCTCCATGGTGTTTCATCTTGCTCCATGGTTTCCTTAAAGGCAACACTCTGGTATGCAGGGTCTACAAACCTGCTATGATGCCTAAAGAGTCAAGTCTTGCTGTTTTAGCCAATGAGGTCTAGAACCCAAACACCAGAATCCCCTGGGAGCTTATTGGAATTTCCAGCCCCTGTAGAACTACCAAATCATAACCTACACTATATGAGGATTTCTTTGGGCATCTAGGAACATTAGAATGTGAAAATGGCTGTTGCAAAGACAAGAAATCTCCAGGGATCTTGGAATCCATGTTAGAACCAAGACACAGGTGCAGCAGAAGACAGGTGACTCTTCCCAGGAGCTCCTCTGAGAGCCTAGCCAACTGTAGGCATGCCACAGTCCACGTGGAAGAAAGCCCTGAGTCCTGGGTTTGAGTGTGCCCTCTGTATAACAGTTTTGGGGCACTTCTTCCTTCTAGAGCTCAGTGAGAGAGATCAGCAAGGGCTCAACACTGGCCTTTTTTTAAAGACAACTTTTAGATTGCTAACACATAGTTTTCTACAGTTGCAATAAACACACAGAAACACACTGCTCGGCTCCTACAATATGTGAGGCACAGAGGCTCATTAAAAACATATCCATCCCCAAGATATGGGACTTCTCAGTGCCTTTGTTTTGAAGTCAGCATTACCAATAAATAGCACCCCAGATTCTCTGAAGATTGTTTGGTTTGCAAAGAGTTTTGTGTGGTTCTCTGGGCTCATCTGTCTGAAGAAATTATCTTCACATTAGTAGAGGTGAGGAAGTTAAGGAGTGAGGGGATTATTTCCCCCAGGTATTTGAGAGTAAGATAGTGGCTAGAACTTGGCTTCATGGTCAGCACAGTAACCCACGGAACGTACTTATACTGGGCTCCTGGCGCTGGACACGCATTGCTTACTCACATCTTCTCTGAAACTTGCAAATAAAGTCTTTGTTTTTGAGCCAATCTGTCACTTTCTGCAGATAATGGGCAATCAAGACCTTGGTAGGCCCAGCTAGACACCAAGGCTCTTTATGGTCATGAAATCTTTGCCTACTATACAATAACCAGCCAAATTAGAGGGTACAATTTTCTGTGCTTTAGGATTATAAAGAAAAATTATTTAAGGAGGTAGAACGTTAACACTTTCAGATAAGAAAAGCCTAATCAAGAGGATAATCAGCCTGTTCATCTTCCCGCCCCATTCCCACTGCTATTGATTTGGTTCAACACTTTCACATTTTCTTGTCTTTTTTTTTTGTCTTGTTTAAAGGCAAAGAGAACTTAGAGAGAGAGAGAGAGAGAGAGAGAGAGAGAGAGAGAGAGAGAGAGAGAGAGAGAGAGAGCCAAGCATAGATGGCACCTTAGAGATTTGTCTAGGATGAAGCTAATGAGTACCAAGGAAAGCCCCAGAAAGGATGGTACTTACTGGTAAACCATTTGCAAGGCTCCTTTCCAGGGGTATTTATAGCAGTCCAGGCATCATGCTAAACAATGCATACATAGTAGCTAATTCATATCCCCTCTGCAAGGCCAGTGTTAATATCCCCATTCCAAGGCCATGAAAATGAAAGATTAGAGAGTCTAAGTTCTGCTTGAAGTTGCCACCCATGGTGGTCCCATGAAATTGTGATGAAACTAAAACTTTCCCATCTGTGACATCCCATGTATCATCATGTCATATCACATTGCATTCTCACATGCATGTGGTGATGTGCTTATAGACCAGCTTTTGGTATTTCTGGTTTTATAAAATCGCAACAAACAATCCCATTCTTCACACAGTACTTGATAATGCTAATAAGTGGCTACATCAGCCTAATGTATTTATTGCATTATATTTTTCACCATTATTTTAGGCTTTCCTTAGCTATCTACATATACAAAATGAGTTCTTTGTGAAACATCATGACGTTTTATGCCAGCAGCAGACCCCTACTCTGCTGGCACTTAGAATCTGTTTCTTGGCTGCCTCAAGAACCAAATCTAAAGGTTGATCTTTGATAGGTTGGTTCAAATGTTGCAATGTTGTATAGACACACTCGATCAATGTCCTTCTTAGAATATAGTCTTGTTTAAGCAACATATAGCTATTTATCTGTATCCCATCCTTACCTGAAAGTCTGGAGTTGATATACCAGACTAATCAATCAACATTTCACTTTTTGCTGTGTATACATTCACATCTTACTACCATTGACTTACTGATGAACTAAGAATTCTTGAAAGGAAACTGAACTCGGGGTTGCCTTGTATCCCCTGTCCTTTCTAAAGTACAAGAAGAGGGGCAATCACACACCAGAAAGGAGACTACGACCTTTCTTGGCTCATAGTTCTCAGAACATCCCAATCATTTTTTCTGCATTCAAAGAAAAATCTTATGCAAATGCAAAATGTGGCCTTTCTGGGCTATTAGCACTCTCATTAGCTCTTCCCATCTCCTGAGTTTACACACCCACACAGCTTTTACCTTAAGATTGCTTCTCAATTCTCACTGAACTTCCACAGGCAGGTCTACTGGAGGCCTGTGCTCACTTCAAAGGGTGTAGCAGTAGAATACATATTGCCAGGCGTCTCTGCTCATACTCTTTTGCTTGAGGTCCATCAGTGCCCTAGCATCTCTTTCATATTTCTTACGGAAATCAATTATTAAGAATTTCAACAGGGCAATAGCATTGCAAGTATGAGTTCCCTCTTGGTGTGAGGGTCCTGTATCCATGTAAGGATACTGAGGTCTATGCCTCCAGTCCAGATCATTTCCATAATTTTCCAGTTCGCTTTGAATGTATAGACTCAAGAATAAGCAGAAATTTGCTTCTGATCCCAACAACAAAGGCTTTCAAAGATTTTCCAAAAGGCTCAGATTGCTTCCCAAACAAATGGTTCCCACATAATAACATTTTAATGAGTTAAAGGGCAAGAAAATAAGAAACATCCAAATTGAATTTGTTCAAAAATACATATGGTTTTCCAAAAGTAATGGCTTGAGGCAAAAAAATCTGAATCATCTTTTACTGAATCCAGAAGTTTGGGAAAATTCTGCAAGACTTAGCTGCATTCAAGATGCCCGAAGCATTCTCTATTTCTAGAATTTCACTTTGGCGGGTTAGCTCCTGCCCTGAACTTGTTCCACTCAAGAGTGTAGGGTTTCAATAGCACAGATGTGAGGCCATTTGCAGAGTTCAGACTTCTTATTTCTTGTTAATTTTCTCTTATGTTTTAGGTTAATAGAATTCATTTAGGCTATTTCTGTCTTTTTTTTTTTTTTTGAGAAAGAATGTCTCTTCTCCTTACCTTACACATGCCTTTTCTTCTTTCATACGATCTAAGGATCAAACTGGCAAATTCCAAGGCACATTCCCCCAGTTCTGAAGCTCCTCACCTGAAACAAAGATTCTGCTTCTGGCTACTGTTCCCATTTATAGCAGATTGACAGGTGTGGCTTACAGAGGAGGCAGGATCTCACAGGTGGAGCCCATTCTGCAGAGGCACAAAGCATTGCCCCTGGTGGATGTAATCATAGCAAACATGGCCATCCAGGTACACCACACATGTTCCAAATCCTGTGATTTAGTCCAGCTGAGGACTGGTAAAGATCTTTCATTTGCTTTAAATTTCTGGGTGTGAAACATTAGCAAATTTACACTTGTTTGAGTCACTTCCTTTTCTCTGTGAGCATATATTTCCCCTTCTCCGTCTTTAGTTTTGTTTGATTCTTCTAGTATGATTAAACAAAGTATCAAGCAGAGCACTTGCATACTCACACCTATGTTAGGTTCACTGCTAGCTCACTTTTTGATTCTCATCTGGCCCCCGGGGAAGGAGACAGTGGCGCCCCTGGCGCTCAGGCAGGTAACCTTCAACATAAAGAGTTCCCACTTCACAGATCATCCTGCTTCCCCCAGCATGGAAAGGAAGAAGGCAGCCAAGTTTCTGCCTCTAAATCACAATGGTCTCTTCTTACAGACATGCTATCGCCTAAGCAGAAACAAGTGTGCCATGAAGCCACTTCACTGTAACATCCCCAGTGCTCTGCAGGCTCTGCCAGCACAGCTGCCCATTCCTCACTGGGCCCACTTTGAAGCTGGCAGTATGACATGTCAAAGCTCTAAAGAAAGGCCTGGGTAGGAAGGCAGCGAGCGCTCTTGGAATAACTGTCAGCTTGCAGTCCTTGTTAATCAYGCTGGGTGCAGAACAATCATTCTTAAAGTGCAGGGGTAAAGTCATCATTTTTGTTTTTGTTTTTGCCTTCCCCTACCACACACACCTCTCCAAATAGAGGCATGGAAAAACTCAGGTCCTCTTGGTTAAGATCATGGAGGTGGCTCCTTCTACTCTCCAGTAACCATTTTCCAGTATCACCCAGTGGGGCCACTTGGATAATTAAGAGTGTTTTCAGGACCCAGAGAAGAATCAGATCTCACATTGTTCATAAAAAGAAAGCCTAAATGCTACTTTTATTTCAAGGACAAGTGAATAGTCCAAGGCCACATGACAAATTGAATACTGGCACCCTCTGTGGCAATTACACTTAACAGCATCTAGAGAGTTTTTCCTTTAAAAGGGGTCTACCATCCTTCAGTCAATGCAGAGAAAGAAACAAGCCAATGAAAGACTAAAGAAACTTCTGCTTCAGTTAGACTGAATTAGCTGTAACGGTGGGCATTCAACTCTGACCATGCATAACTTGACTTAGTAACAGAAACCCCTAGCTCCAATCTGAAGGCATGGGGTTTTGGGTTGTCGACAAGTCAAGATTTGTCTGCAAAAACTGCTCTTTGTGTTACACATAGTGTTATGTTATTCTGTTGAATATCAACAGGAGCTGGTTAATGCATTGTCATGAAGAGACTTCTAGAGAGTTAAAAATAAAAGCATAGGCTTATAAGGAGCTTAGATTACAACATATGTAGAAGCCCTCCCTCCCCCACCCCGTAAAGGCAGGTAAAGATGTGCAGAGGACCCAAATGTAAAGATAACACTTTCAAATGAAGGCATTCTATGATTAAGCTAGTTGGTAAAAGTTCAGCTCACTTGACTACACATAGACAAATGGTATGTTTATTTCAACATCCTATGTACCACTCACGTCTATGAGAAGCCAACTATTCAAACTTTGGGGGGGGGGTTCTTAAAAAATGACTATGGTATGTCTGCATGTCTCTTGTTTACTGAATATCTTCATTTCTCTCAACTTGAACTTCATCTAAGACCCCAACCTGTTAGCCTGTTAGCGCTGCAGATACTAAGTCCCTCTCCTGCCTAACATTTGTAGACACAAACTGTGGCAGCTGAACTTCATGTGGGTCTGTGCTAATGGAGCCCCAATTTAGACCACAGGCAACTGGAGACAGGATATAGCTAATGGGGCCGTCAGCTATGGAATCCCAGTATGCCTTGGTCTATCAAAGCTCCACTTGCCCGTCTTCTGGGCTTTGTGCCAAGCCTGTATTTTTAGACTAATAAGAGTAGCGCTCAGGAGCTGGAGTTTTCGGAATGATATTTTATTAAAGAATTATTTCACCCAGAGCTAGATGTTTTCAATCATTTAAATTAATGTATTTTATCAGCTTACACTAATTATTTATTTAATGGATTTCTTCGACTTTTAAAATTATGCCTGCTGCAACGTGTCCCTAAACAGGAGTACAGAAAATGAACACATTAATTACAGTCAAATGTCCAAGAACTGAAACAAATTAAATAGATGGCAGCACGTGCTTGCCCAACACTGATCATGCGTCTGTATACATAAGGCTCTCTTTTCTAGGGAAAATGCAGCTTTGTGCCCTCTAGTATCTGCGGGCCTGGAGGAACCCTGTGAAGAAGGAAGGGAGTGAGAGTCCTTTTAGGCCACGCCCACTCTCCAGGTGCCTGTGTCCCCTGAGGGAGTCTGCCCCAGTCTGTGGCATCTACACCTCTCAGGACGGTTTTAGTTTCATGCCATCTGTGAGATGCACAGTAGTTATAGGTTGGGAAGGGGACTGGAATGGCGTGAGGGCGCATTCCGTGGCCTTGGAGAGGATCCGGGTGCTCGCTCGCTCGCTCGCTTGCTGGCTGTCTGTGTTTACCCTCCTGCAAGCTCTTATTACTGAGTGCACACTTCCTCCTGCCAGGACCTTTTTCTTATGTTTGCCATTCCAATTAATTTAGACCATTCTAAGGTCCTTCAAGAAATATGAAAGTACAATAATGACACATGGGCAGAAAGGCATTTTCAAATACGTGTGTAACATGTGATTACCTAATAATCTTGCTTAGTAATGCTAGACTGAAACATCTTGACATAGGAGATACTATCAGTCAGGTGACTTATCTGGGAAGTTGTTCTTTGAATACAAAAGTTAACCGTTCCCTTTGATTTATCTCCCACGCTTTCCAGTTTACATTTAATCCTGTATACAGATATCTGTGATTTCACRTTTAAAAAAATTAGAAAATCTTTAAAGCCAAGTAAGTTTCCCTTCAAAATAGTAAAATTATAAATGCTGCTTAATTCTGTCTTGACACACACATAAAACACTGAAACACTTTCTATTACTATTGATTTTATCATTATTAAAGTCATTTTAAAGAATGTATGTTGGGGACTGGAGCTATGGCCTGTCGTTAAGAGCACTTGTGGTGTTTGTGTAAGAACTGGGTATAGTTTCTAGTGCCCAAGTGGCAGCTCACATGTATCTGTAATTTTATTTCTAGAGGATGTGATACCTTCTTCTGGCCTCCACTGGTACCAGATATGCATATGGTATATACGTTTATACAGACAAAACACTCATAAACATAATGTAACAGATAGAATGTAAGTGTATGCTAGTGATGTGCTAATGAGATCCCAACTGAATACAAGACATCTCAGAGGATGCTAGTTAGCTAGTTTGAGCAGTACCTCCTTGGCTATTAGAAGCAGAAGTTTTTCCACTATAAAAAGACTAGCCAGTTTTAACTCTGATGCTGCTGCCATTATGATAGTAAGGCAGGAGATATTATATATACATATATATATATACACATATACATATATATGTGTGTGTATGTATACATACACATATATATGCACACATATACATACACATATGTTTCAATATGATAATTAGTTGGTGACTGCTTTTCTGTTTTAATTTCATCTTCTATTTAAATTATTTGAAAGTATAGATTTTGATTTTTTCTTCTGCACAGGCAGAATAAGATGCAAAGAATCATCATTCTACTTGGCTCCCAATACTGATGTCCAAGAAAATCTTGTCATTCATTTTCCTTAGAGGCTCAGTATTGACACAGAATGATCAGTGGAGTGAGATGCATAGAGTGTTGCCCAAACCAAAGAAGATGCCCAAACCAATGCACTTTGAGCTCTATAGGGACTCATAGGAAAAAAGAAGAGAGAGTTAAAGAGTAAAAATTCCTTTTTATGTGGCAAATGTTTTCCTCTTGAGACTAGTCTCTGTATTTGTGATACTGACTTTGTATTTTCCCCAAGCCAGTTTCTAGTAGCTGGGAAGGCAGAGAGTTTCTGAATGGCACAAGTGAGACACATTAATTACACAYGCCAGAGTAGCTTTGATACTATGAATGTCGTACGTTTCTGATCATAGGCCTTATTACTCAGCCCA
Organism: Apodemus speciosus; assembly: GCA_002335545.1. NCBI lineage: Eukaryota > Metazoa > Chordata > Mammalia > Rodentia > Muridae > Apodemus > Apodemus speciosus. Next base: position 120,856 of record BDUI01001003.1, read on the forward strand.
TGATTCCCAGAGGACAAAAGCCATCCTATGCATCTCTGGATAGCATCCAGCAAAAGGCTGCACACAAACCAGGTGAAAGGCAAATATGTTCATTAAATGCAGCATCACTGGATTTGTAGAAGAAATGAGATGAAAGGCTCCAGGCAATATCTGTACATGCAACTTTTTATAGGTCTGGTGTGTGTGTGTGTGTGTGTGTGTGTTGCTTGGGCTCAATCAAAACAAGGCTTTCATAATGTGAGGTAAGTGCTCTACCACTGAGCTACATTCCTACTCCTATACATAGTTGTGTGTGTGTGTGTGTGTGTGTGTGTGTGTGTGTGTGTATTATGTACTTTCTTTTAAGAAGGCTCTGAGCCCAATTTGCCAGCTATTTACACATACCTGGTTTCTCACATTCCCCGATTATCTGGCTTAACATTGCTGACTTTAGGGTTACTAAAAATGGCTATATAAGGATGTGAGGYGATTCATCCCTGTGCCAGTTAATAATGGTGAGTGGTTGGTGACCCTCAAGATACCAAATGGGGACGGAAGCTTATGCTATGTCTGAACTGGGTAAAATGCAATGATAATGATGATGGTTTCATCTGTGTAGGAGCATGGCCCCTTTCCAAGAGTCATTCCTCATCTTTATTTCAAAGCCAGATCAAACTGGACATCTTCTAGGATGTCTTTTATATCCCTGACCTTAAGTGGGAATCTGTCACACTCTGTGTATGTGGCTCTGGGCTTTTGTTCTTGCATTTGTTACCTTCTCCTCTTCCACACATCTAATTCTACCCACCTACATACCTGGCTACTTCTTCATGTCAATTTCACAAGGTTAGCAGCTCTTTGGGTGCAGAGAGAATGAACAGCAGATGAATGGCTGAAACACCCAAGATATCATCGCAGGCAAGTAGGAATGGATGGCAGGTAAGGGAGTGGAATGATCATGATTTAGCTATGGAGGTAAGTGTTCGGGATCCAAGAGCCAATGGTGTCCGTGACTCAAGCTCATGCTTTGTTCTTTCTTTAGTTCAAGAGGATGTTGACAGCAGCCTGAGTCACCCAGTGCTGTAGATGTTATTCTACATTGTCCTCTGTCAGCACAGAGGGGGTGGGCAGTCCTCCTCAGTCATGAAGAAATGAAGGAAAATGTACAGTAAATAATCAAGGCTATGCTGAGGGTGTAGCTCAGTGATGAAACACTTTCCTAGCATCTATGAGGCTCAGAATTTGATCCCTAGTTACACACACACACACACACACAAGAGAAAGAGAGAATGTACAGAGCATTTATTTTATACACTGTTTACAGTGGTATGCTAAAGCGGTCACAGTATGAGGAGGATGAGTGTACCCGCAATTCCTTTTGCCTCTTTTCCATTTGGTTTCTGTTTTAGTGATTTTGCTTTGTATTCTCGCTGCCTTACTGTCCATTGGAAGTGACAGGATTGCTTCCTGCTGAAAAACGTGGCCTTTTAAAAAATTATGTAAGCACAGAAACAATATCATGAAACATCTTTGGAATGTGAACTGAGACCATGTGATTTCCCCAGCTTTCTGAAGAGGCTGTGTCTACTGATGTGCACACATCGAGAACATTTGGCACATTGACTATGAATCATGGACCCRTCGGTCCACTGCTGCCTATGAGTCAGTGAGGTAGGGAGAAACACCTGTAGATGCACACCACGCTGTCCTCAACTTCACTCGTAACTCATCCCACTTCCTAATGGAGCCTACGTCATTGGATAGGCAGAAAACAACAGAAACCAGAAGCTAATTCTACGTATAAACCAGGCTTAATCATTTTCACATGTGATAATTTTTGTACAGAAACAGGCTATCCATCTTTGTTTATTAAGAAACCAAAGCCCAAAAGGTTAGGTAATATCACCATGGCAACCATCCTAACCARTGGATAATTCTGAATTGAGAATAACTCTAGAGAGTTGAGTGGCTTCAGGGACGGGATAGGTAGCATTTTTCTCTCAGGGAGACACRGGYATGGTCACGGCCAATTATCATAGTTCATTATTACATCATGTTAATGAGCCTACAGAAAAATGATGGAAACAATCCACATTTCTTAAATACTACATTTTGAGCAGTATCCTTAGTGCTGTGCATACATGAGCTGTATAGTTTTCATGAAGCTTTGAGATAGATGATATTGCTAGTTCAGCTTGTGTAGACGAGGAAACAAGCTTAGAGATATTAACCTACTGTCTAAGCATCCAACATATATCAAGAATTTTTTTTCTGATTCTAAGGTTATTTGCTTAACCAGTGTGCACAATGCTTCTCTCTCTAGTCAAATAAGCTTGACTGCTTCTGTCCCAGGACACATTTTACAATGACTTCATCCCAGTATTTTGAAGGAAGTAGGACTGGYGTACCTGGGAGCATTGGAAGAAGGTGGTGATGGAGGAGGATGCTCAGTCAGGCTACGCCTTTTGCCTCTACCCACTCCTGCTACCTGCCAGTACCATGGCAGATGTCAAGCCRGAGCTGGGAAGACACAAAACTTTGCTGCTTTAGTGAGGCTATGTACTCTGGAGTTGCATGGCTATTTCTCCTAGTGTGTGACCTATTGATAGGGCATCAGTGCCATGTTGTGATGTCACCTATCTTTCTTTGGACATGCCCTGGAGAGAGACAAGTGTCCTGACAGCTGAACATAGTAAAGACTAGTCATGGAGATATATAGCTGTTTCTCTGAAAGCAAAGTTGGAGTCTTCTCTTTTAGAACACATACAGAGTCCTGTTTATCCCCACCCTCAGTGTGGAGAAGATCGTATTACAGCCCATGGAGTTGTCCTGAACCCTAGTGAAGCAGCAAACCAGCACAGTGCTCTGCCTTGGCTGGTGACTGTTTCTAATAACAGACTGCATGAATAGACACAGGGTTCTGAATGTTTGCAGAACATAGGAAGGGGCCTCCTAGCTTTTTATCACCAAGGGTGGAGGTGGCTCAAGGCAGTGTATGTGTGGGCCTCTTCCCTATGGCTTTTCAGATGAATCTCAGAGCCTCCCTGGGGATGAGCCTGCCTTGCTTCTGTCAACTGTCAGTCATGAAGCATTCTTAGACAGGAGGAATGGCAACAACTGTAGATCCCCCAAGCAAGCTCTGGCTTCACAGAGCAATCCCTGAATATTTCCCTACAGCATTTATTTCTATCAAACTTAAACCGAAATTTAAAAGAAAACAACAGRAACAACAACAACAACAACAAAATACCATGCTTGTTTATGAGTGAAGGATAACACATTTTATGATAGCATTTGTAAGCCTAGACAACCACGCCATTCAATATGTATATGGCTGTCAAACGCTTACTCAAATGACACCAGGCACATTGCCCAGTGATCCTTAGCTGGATAGGTGCTGGAGTCTGTTAGGGTCTGAATTTTAGAACCAGAAAGAGCTCATAAGGGACATACTTGCTGCAGCACGCCTAAGCCACGCGTTGCTTTGAGGAAGGCAGGAGCCTGGGGAAGCTTGGAAGGTGGGCTTTATGGCTTGCYGGAATCTTTGTGTGAAGTCACTCCAACTGTTCCTTCTCCCAAAGGGACAGAAAAGCAGATACATGTGATGATAAACCAGTGAAGTATGGGGGAACAGATGTTTGCAGTAAGCAGCCCAGCGGAGTGAGTTGGCTTTCCAGGGATAGAAGGTAGCAGTAGATATCTTGGGAATATGGGGGAAGAAACTCATAAGCTAAGCACTGATACACTCCAGGATTGGATGAAAAAAAGAATCTTGCTTTGTGCCACCCACCAGAAATTCCCCAAGCTCCAGATGTGAAACTAGTTCACACAGACCAGGGAGCTCTCAGAGATTTGGTGCCATCTGCACCTGGGCTGATGTTAGGAAAACC